>JAWPHD010006085.1:0-150974 GCA_037043455.1 Cyrtodaria siliqua
GACGATAGGGCCTTCATCTTTCATCCGATCTTTAAGAAACTTTACCAAATTGTTAATATCAATGAAAGCTTGGTCAAGTTCGGAAACCAGCTAGATCGGACCAGTAACAGTGGGGTTATGGCCCTTGATTTAGTTAAAAATCCTATATTTTGCCTCGTTAAGACGATAGGGCCTTCATCTTTCATCCGATCTTTAAGAAACTTTACCAAATTGTTAATATCAATGAAAGCTTGGACGAGTTTGAAAACCATCCAGAATGGACCATTTACATCGGAGTCATGGCCCTTGATTTTCTGAAATATGCTACATCTTGGCCTCATTAAGATGAAAGGGCCTTCATTTGACCGGATTTCATTGAAACTTTGCAGGGATGATCAGTACCAAGCCTAGTTGTACATAGTCGCCATGTTCCAGTTGAATGATTTTGGCAGAGTTATAGCCCTTTAAAGGTTTTAATACACAAACTTTGTTCTGACTAGTTCTCCTGAACCCCTGGCCGGATTAAACAAAACTTTTTAGGGATGATCGATTCTATATCTAGTTGTGCACATCAGAATTATGGCCCTTTAAAGGTTTTAATAAACAAACTTTGTCTGATCTACTTGTCCTGAACCCCTCGCCAGATTTCAATGAAACTTGCAGGGATGATCAGCACCAAGCCTAGCTGTGCATGTCATTGTAAGGTTCCGGTTTACAGATATTTGGCAGAGTTATGGCCCTTTAAAGGATTTTTTTTATACCACAATTTTTTTCCGGGCTAGTTCTCCTCAACCCCTGGCTGGATATAGATGGAACTTGACAAGGATGATCAGTATCAAGCCTAGTTGTGCATATCATCACCATATTTCGGTTGAATGATTTTTGGCAGAGTTGTGACCCTTTAAATGTTTTAATACACAAACTTTGTCCAGATGAGTCTCTTCTGAACTCTTTGCCAGATTTCAGCGATCTTTGCACCTGTCATTGCCATGTTCTGGTTGAATGATTTTTGAAAGACTTATGGCTCCTTATACATACACTTTATCTTGAGCCAGTAGAGCGTCCACAGGCCCTCTTGGGCCTCTTGTTTTGTATGAAATAAAGGAGCTTTTTGATTTTCAACAGTGAAATTCATGGTATTTTTTTAAATTAAAAACAAGTAAGTTCTTATGTGAATACTTCAGCTACATGGGTTAAAACAATTTGCACCCAAGGATTAAATGTTCTGGTCAAGAGTTGACAAATATAAATCTAGTACTCTGACCAGTGTCTTCCATGTTTGCTACTTGGAAAATATATCTCCATTATTCTGACCTATATCTTCTGCTCATGTCTGCTACTCTGACTCGATCTTCACTTCTAGTCTGTCCCTTCTGTAATCTTACCTTTGTCTTTATTTCATGTCTGCTCCTTGTCAGATATACATTCTGAATCTCTGAATCTTATCTTCATTGCACTTGAGGATTAAATGTTCTGCTCAAAAGTTGACAAATACATGTATAACTCCAGTACTCTGACATTTGTTTTCCTTTCAGTTTTGCTCCGTGACAGATATATAATACAATATTTATATTTCAGGTCTGCTTCGAAAGGAGTACAACAAAGATAAACCACCACTTCCTTCAGTGACCGGTAAAATAGATCCAAGTCTTCTCACGGAGCTCAATCTACCTCACACAGACACCGACAACAAACAGATGGGTGAATTGGAACCCAAGGTAGTACAGAAGGTCCGCAAAAAACCTGGACCCAAACCAAAACCAAAACCTGTGAAAGTGGAGACTGAAGGAGATGTTGTCAAACCTCATAAAAAGAGAGGAAGAAAGAAAAAGAATGAAACTGAAAATAAGGATCAGGATGAAGAAGCTGAAAATAAGGAGATTAAACCCAAACCAGGCAAAAGAGGGCGATCTCCAAAAGCAAAAAAGGAAGAGGAAGTTAAGAAAGAAGAAACCGAGAAAAAGGTAGAGGCTCCTGTGAAAAAGAAACGTGGACCGAAAAAGAAGGAAAAGGTAAAAGAGCAGACTGAAATAGAGAAAATACCCAAAAAGAGAGGAAGGAAAAAGAAGGCAACGAAGGAAGAAGAGAATAAGAAGGAAATTGAGCCTGAGAATGGTGATGCAACAATAAACTACAGTGAGGTGGAGAGCTCTGAGATGTTTGCAGCTGATAGTAAAGACAGCACATCTGATCAAGCAATGGATCCGAAAGAAACTGAAAAGGAAGAAACTGAAAAGGCAGAAATTGTAAAGGCAGAAACTGTAAAGGCAAAGGCAGAAACTGTAAAGGCAGAAACTGTAAAGACTGATCTAAAACTTGAACATGATAATATCAGTGATGGAAATAGGATTGAAAGTGATAGTGATGGTGATCAAATTTCTAACGATAAAAGTGCTAGTAAAACAAAATTGTTATTGCCAGAAAAGATTGATGACAAAAAGTCAAGTGATCTTGGTAGTGAGAGTAGTGACATTGGTTCAGATTTTGAGGAAATTCTGAAACCACCCCCTGCCCCGCGCCCTCCCCCAATGTATGATAGTGAGGATGGCGATATAGAATCAGGGCCGGAAAATGAAGAATTTAATGCATCTGCAATGAGTAATGAGCCTCTTAGAGATTTTGAGTCTTCTAGAGAAATATCACGAGAAATTTCGAGAGATTTTGAGAGTTCTAGAGAAATTGATGACAGTGTGAAAACTAGTGACATAAACTCTGTTGAGACATCAACTCCAAAAGATATGGATGGTACTCCATCCTCAGTGAACCCATACAGAAATGACTCCGTCGGAAATGATTATGATAATCAGGAAACACCACATCCCCACTCCCACCACAGCAGCGTCCCTCATACGCCCTCACATAATAGCTTGCCCACAACTCCTATAGCTGCAAATCAGGAATACGAATCTCTTGAAAATCACCGTGTGGCAGACCGAATTATGAAAAATCCTGTCCAGGGTCAGACAAATGATGAAAACACGGATGAAAGCTCAATGCCAGAGGTGGATAAAGATTATGTTGGCAGATTCTTTGAAGAGATTCAGTGCACCCAGGTGCAGGCAGAAGAGCAAATACAGATAACACGCATCAACAGTATTGAGGAGAGCGTGAAGTCTCAGGAGAAGATGGATTCCTCGCCGAGTGACAGCGTCGTACCTTCATCTATGGCCTCAAACCCTGACACTAATTTACAAATGCAATCACCACCAGCGGATTTGTCAATTAAAAGAATGGAAATACTCTCACCAGAAAGACCACATGATGAATATCAGCCTCGAAGTGTGGAGAGCGTACATATGACAGACCATAGACCACCACCTGAAAGGATACCCAGCGTGCCGTCATTTGACACTCAGTACAACTCTCTTGATCCCTATGGCAGCCCCATTCCGCAACGTGAAACAATCTTGCGGCAACCTGAGCAGAATAAGGTCCAAAGCCCTACAAATACAGGCAGTAGCAGTTTTATGCGTTTTCCTGAAAGTGAAACATCAGCCGCAATGCTTCAAAGACAGCGCATGTCAACGCCATATGATCGTAATATTCAAAACCTGCACAGAATTACAGACCCATCGATACCACAACATACCAGTTCATCGCCACTGTTACGGCATGTTCCAGGTAGAGATGATGTCTTTCCTGGTGCCCCTGGGGTCACGGGTTCAATGTCGAGAAATCCATTTCATAGTTCATGGTCAGGCCAGGAAGTGCGTCCACCACACTGGGGCCACCCGACATATTTACAACGCTCGCTCGATCAACAATCAGGTTCAACGTCATCTTCATTATTCGGCAAAGAAGCGTATTTGCCTGGCAGAGAATTCATGTTTGACCCGTCTCGTGCCGCTGCTGAACGAAACATGTTCTCCAGTCTGGCTTCGCAGGCCCACACACAGCGTCCAGAGATCCCCCATGACACTTTCCAGTTTGATCGCTTTGATCTCGGAAGTTATTTGAGTTCTCATGGATATAATGCAGCGCCTTCACTCCCTGTAGACTACACTCGCAGTGCTCACACTTCCACGCAAAAATCTCTCGACGAACGGTATCGCCAATCCTCTACGGGTGTCACCGATTTTAGATCTCTACCTCAGACGACATCATCTGCATCTGACATGTTTAGCATGAATAGTTCATTTAATCTAGACAAGTTTTACCCGCGAGATGCCATGTATCACTCTCAGCATATAAGTGACAATACTAACAGTCCGTTTTTATCCGGTGTTCCGTCCCAGCATTCAATGTTTGGACGGGATTATGCAGCTCATCGCAGTTTCTATACTCAAAACACGCCCTATCCATTTGTGAACATGAACGATAAGAACTACACTGCCGCTGCGTCAGCAAAGTTGGCTCATTCTTCGAGTAGTGTCGGTCAGCAGCGTGACTTGGTTCCGGTACCTCGCCCAAATATGTCTGCGCCCGACCCACAGTTGCAAGACCCATACAGACACCACAGTTCTATGTTATATAATATGATGAATAGGTACTTTGATTAGCCAGTAGCATAAGTATTAATACGTATTATCAATTGTTGCATACTGAATCTTGTACATCATTTTTTAACACGCTATTTTGGAATGCTTTGACTTTTTTTGTTGTGAACATTTTTATCATACCGATAATTACAATTTGATAAAAAAAAAAAAAAAGTTAAAAAAACAATTGCAATTTCTTTTCTTTTTTTGAAAGTTGGATTGTGTTTAATTTTTTGAAAACTTATTTTGCGAAATATATAAACCTTATTCTGTTCTTCAACTATCAAATACTGGTAAATTTTGAAGACAAATTCAAACAGTACATGCGAGACATGTGATAAATTGGGGGTTTCTTTAGTTAACAAATAACTGTGTGGCTCTTGCCATAGAATTGATGGAACAGCATTTGTTTCATAAATTGCAGCACATGATTTCAAGTAAAGCACTACTTATAGGAAACGTTTTTAGTAAAGCTTAAACAGTGTTAAGAGGAGGGTTTTAATTTATTTCTCCTATTTGTTCCATTTAATCGGTTACTCATTTTCGTCGCTGTATTATGCACGTTTTTTCTACCTTATATAATCATATGGCACAATTAAAACTTATGGTGCTCAAGAACTAAAATAATGTTTGCCGAATCAACCTTTGCATATCGTCCTTAAAAATCCCAGCATGCATTTCTGCATTCATACATTTGTCAGTCTTGATCAGTAAGTGCTTTGCCCGATCTGAATTACTAAGACGTTCTGTACTCGTATGTATTTGTACTGAAGATAAATAAAAGTTGAAAAGGAAATCCAGGTTATTTACTAAGAATTTTTTCCAGGTGTGCTGTATTACCTTGAATTAAAATGAATGGTAAAACAATAATAAAACCTGTTGTATCAATTTACAAACAGGGCTTGTAGTTCCTTTGTATCGCGGTACTATTAAAAGTTTTTACGTAAAAATAAAACAGCAGCCAAGGTTGTAACATATAAAAGGTAAGAAAAACTCCATCTGTAGTGACAAGGTGCGAGTTATTTTTGAATTGTCTATTTACTTTTTACATTTTGCGTACATTTCAATTTCTCAAATAATCACATTCGCAAAATGTTAAAAGGTTGTCCAGCAGACGACAGTCGTATTTGTGATCAGGCACTACCATGGTACTAGACACTGTGATGTTCGGAGAATCACATCCACTGTATACATGCGTATATAAGCCTGTTTTATGCGTTATCTTCCTCATAATACCTTGAAGTGATGCAAAATTTCTGAAAAAGTAAGCTTATATCCTTGAGATCTGTTGGCAGATAATTAAATTATTTAAATATTTTAGTAACCCTTAACCCGCTAAGCACGACTATAATAGCCTGTGTCCATTGTAAACCCAGATCAGTCTGCTTTGTCACATAAATGGAATGGTCTTAATTCAAAGAACAATCCATTATATACTGAACCAAACGGCTAACGCATTATGAACTTATTATATGCCGACTGGTACCGTTGGAGACGGGTGATTTGAATGATTTTCAGCTCTACTGGCCAAAGGCCAGGAGGGCTTATGCGATCACTTTTCGTCCGTCGTCCGTCCGTCTGTTAGCAATTTTATAAAATCAACATCTCATCTGAAACCGCTTGAAGGATTTTGATGAAACTTCATCACAATGTTACTTGGGAGGGCCGCCAGTCATGCAAGATGGCCGCCATGGCTATAACTAGGTCAAATTTAAGGAAATTTCAAACGACATCTCCGACGAAACCACTTATTCCATTCTACTGATATATCATTTACCGATACATGTTCCTTGTGTTGGCCTCTATCAAGTTTGTGTTTTTCGTTTTCGTCTGGTAATCAAAATGGCCACCACGGCGACCCAAAGTTTACATAAAGTTATATAGGAAAAGGTTAAAAATGACATCATCTCTGAAACCGCCTGAAAGATTTTGATGAAACTTAAGCACAATGATATTTGGGATAGTCCCTCTCAAATTTGTGGCCGCCAGTCATCCAAGATGGCCGCCATAGCTAAAACTAGGTCAAATTTAAGTAAATTTCAAACATCTCCGAAACACTTATTCCATTCTTGTGAAATATCATATACATGTTCCTTGGGTTAGCCTCTATCAAGTTTGTGTTTTTCGTTATCGTCAAATAATCAAAATGGCGACCCAAAGTTTACATAGTTATATAGGAAAAGGTTAAAAATTGCATCTTCTCTGAAACAGCCTGAAAGAGTTTAATGAAACTTAAGCACAATAATATTTGGGATAGTCCCTCTCAGATTTGTGTTTTTTGCGGCCGCTAGTCATCCAAGATGGCCGCCATGGCTAAAACTAGGTCAAATTTAAGGAAATTTCAAACGACATCTCCTAAACCACTTATTCCATTCTTGTGAAATATCATATACATGTTCCTTGGGTTAGCCTCTATCAAGTTTATGTTTTTCATTATCGTCAAATAATCAAAATTATTCAAAATGGCCGCCACAATAACCCAAAGTTTACATAGAGTTATATATAGGAAACAAGTTTCTTGGGTTGGCCTCTATCTTGTTAATGTTTTTGAATCACATCATACAGGTAGAGCGTCTACAGGCCCTCTTGGGCCTCTTGTTTTTAATTGAGTCGTTATTGACAAGATATTTGTCTCGTTCAGAATGAAATTGGTTTGATTTATTGATTGTTATTATTGAGATGTTAAAGGTATTGTCTACTGGTGCGTTATTTGGTTCAGTATATATATATATATAGTGGGTTAATGGTTAATTTGGTTTAGTAATCTTGAGTTTTCCTAATACAATCTTTAGCGAATGGGGATTGCTTTACACATTATAAATCTAAGGACCGGTTATAATAAAATATTTCGAGAGATTATAAAGTATGCATGACAAAGTTTTGTTATTGTTTTTCTTACGATGAAATCCAATTTTGATTTTGTTGATGACGGCAGCTTGTAAGTTGTTCAGCTTATTTCTACAGCTCTAGGCAAAATAACGTTTTGATTGGCTCAATTTTATGTTTTGCAGATTAAATAGATTATTTTTTATAATAGCTCACGATCATGTTTTTAAATTTGTTAAAACGATTTGTTTACCTTTAAATTTATTCTTTCGAGTAACTCCGTTAAGATCCCCTTTTATAGGTTGATATTTAGTGATTGATGGTTGTGCTACAAAATGTGAATTATGAACGGTTTTTCTGAATGTTAAATTATTATTTTTACAATCCTGATTTGTTAGTTTATTCAATGTTGTATTGTCGGAAACTTCTGCTGCTTTTGTGTATGTTTAGAGCCTGTATGTTGGGGTAGCTGTTGGGGAGAGTACTTGATCAAAGCAATACCGATGGTGAGATGACTGTCATTTTCATTCATTGTAGATGTACATCTTGTCATTATTTTATATTTAATGCATGTTCAACTCCACAAAACTAAGTGTAGATGTTGTATTGATCTTAAAAATGTGTTTTAGTATTTTTAAATGAATTTTATGATAAATATGAACATGATTGTATTTAAATGATTTATATACATGTATATAGATATATACAAAATTAATTTGCAAACGATTATTGTATTGCATTGTAAATAATTGACTTAACCTCTAGTTGAGGATTAGGATAGCTTTAAAGCATTTTACAATGTGAAAATACCCGCATCTGAGGTATTGGCATATCAAATTAGAGAACATTTATCGTAGGATCAAAATAGTATTTGTTACAACAAACAGTTTGGAAAACTGACATATTTTTGTTTTGTTTGAAATTGTTCATTATCTCTATAAAAAAAAAGTGGATTCGAGTTCTGAAAAAAGTAAAAAGAGTGGACTCGGGTCCTACAACTGGGAAGATTTATGTTGTGACCGTGTTGCCAACAGTATTTTTGTCTTGTCTGCTTCAGCTTTCATATATAAGTTCAGTTCTCTCAGGTCAGCTTTCACCCCTAATTGCCAGTTTAGCATGACCTATATAAAGGGATGGCAGAGTCCATTTTAAAAACAGAAGGGTGAAATGTGCTTCTTGCTAGTAAGAGATTCAGACTAGTTATTAGAATCTTATTTCCGATTTTTTATTAAAACATGCTCACAAGTTCATTTTGCCAAGACACTATTTGGTCTTTTTTTTTTGGTTTAAGTGGATTTTTTTATATTTCTTACTTTATACAATATTGCTGGACAGTTACGCTAAATACGAATCGGACATTTATATAATTTTAAAAAAAAGAATGTTATCTTTGTTAAACTTTTTAAAAGACATCCATCTTGTTTATGTATTTTTATATATTAAAATTTCATAAACAGCTTTAACCAAAGCAATTTACTGTTTTAAGTTGCCATAAATGATCAAATTTTACTTAAACTGATCAACTTTTATATCATTTTTGTAAATACATGTATTTTAGTAGCTCAGACTGTTGTACGCTGGCGTTTTGCTACAAGTCACCCATGTCTGCTGAGTTATGTTTGTCCGGTAATAAGCCATTTCTATGTAAATTTTGTTCCATGAATATTTATCAGATACAAGTGTTGTTGTTGTTTGTTTTTCTCTCGAATAGAATTTGAATACTGGTAACAGATTGTGAAACACCATTATTATAATGCCTTGGATAGAGACTTTAACCCTTTCATTGCCACAGTCGATAACATCTATTTGTCGTGTGGTTGCCGGGTAGAATACAACCACTGCAAATGCCGCTAAAGACTTCATGTTCATTTTGTCGCTTTTTTATCATGCTCATTCAAGGTCTTCTTCATGACAACACATATGCAAATGTGGAAACGTGGCTCCATCATAAATGTAGTGTCTACAATAGAATTTGCACCAACTCTGCATATCTGCAGGTTAGAAGGTTTAGGCCCATTCTTCATATTTTATCTAGATGTAAATGGAGGATGAGTCTGGCATGTTCATCCCCGTTTGGCACCATATAACCTTTCTTGTGTTTTTGCGCCGTAAAACCCCAATTCAACTATTTGTACGACCAGTGTACCTTGGATCAACCTGTACATAATGTGCAGGCTGATCAAGGATAACACTGTTCGCCACTCGGTAAGAATGTTTTCCATAACACTTATATATAAAATATCACCGGAAGGCTTGAATTCAACTTGTAGCAGATGACATTCAACATTGGTGGCAAAAGGGTTAAAGGGCAAACATAGCCTCTAGGTTGTTACAAAACAATGCTATTAAACATTTGCTGTCGCATAACCAGGAAATAGAACCCAGTTCTTCTAGGTGTTCTCTTCTTAATGCCTAAACGTAACGGTCTTGAGCAATGTTTGAACTACATGTTTCTTGAATTTAAAAATGGTTGACATATATTTTTTTACAGAATTAGTCTTGGGGTCAGCTCAATGTTTATTGTTTATAGGATTGAAGTTTAAGTCGGGTTCCATGAAGCGCAAGTCGGATATGTTTTTACTTAGATTTTGATGGCACTCAAGTGTCTTTCAAGTAGTTGATTTATAACACAAATTGTTTACGTTTTTGTTTTAAGTAAAATGAATAAGGGCGCACTATTTTCTAGATCAGTATTTTTGTCTAGACTTACTGGCAATACATTTCACAATTTAAATTCTTATTATCAACATTGGGCCTGCTATTTTGAAACGTTTACATTTAAAGAAAACAAAACTATATTATATTCTGTCGTAGCATTTGTACTATATGGTGTTATTAATAAATTTGCCACCAGCACACAGTCCTGTTTAATTTTCTGCAGATTTTGATTCCCAAACGACAAAAGCATTCAGATAATAGCAAGAATATTAAATTCGAATTATGACTTGGCAATTCTAAGATTGTGTTTGACGTGAGAAGTATGCTGATGTGTAACCAAAGAGGACAGGAAGCTGAATTAGCTCTGCACTCGATATGATAACGACTAAAAGAATCATTTATGGGTATCCTATGAAGATCAGGAATTTCAAACCTAGTACTAGGTATACCTGTTTTCACCTAAACCTTGCTGAGCCTCGGTTCCGGTTAAAGCATTCATATCAAGACTTGCAATTTCACTATCTGAACAGGATTCAAATGATTAATCGTGGTTCCGCTGAAAAATGTAGTTTTTACAAGAGAATTTGCAGCATCTCTGCAGTTTTGCTGGTGAGAAGGCTCTAGGCCCATTCTGCATATTGTTATCTAGATGTAAATGGAGAGTGAGCCTGGAATGTTCATTCCTGTTGGCGCCATATAACCTTTTTGTGTTGGTGCACTGTAAAACCCAATTCAGATTGATTCTTTTTCTTGCGTACCATTGACATGACCAATAATCAACGTACACAATGATGTCAAGCAATTGCTGATGTTGCCAGCATAGTTGGCAGTGCTTTTTATCCACACCCATGGGTAAGATCAGGTTTTCCTGCACAGATATTCCTATATGGCATGCAAGAATATCTTGTATTTCATTCTTACTCACTATAGGAATGTCCTGCATTCTGATTGGCAGATTCATGGAATGACGATCAGCAATTGATCTGGACCATTTGAACAGCTTTAGATGCATTCCTGATTCAAGTGCGTTCAGATAAGAGTTAAATAGTCTGAACTTTTGAATTTTGAGACAGTTAAATGGTTCAATGCATAGCCATTAAACACCATCTGCGACCATTATACTGTCAATATATATCGCAAAATTATAGGTACAATTTAACCCTATATTAAAGTCCTCATGTTAAGACCAGCCAGTTCGAGCATTGGTGTTGTGAATCATAGTGCGACGTTCTCATAGCCATCTGTTGTTTGACGAGTGAGAGAATCGTGGTGCAGTGTTCTTGTATCCATCTGGCCCCATATTCTCGAAACTCGGACTCGAGCTCCGCTAAAAAAAAATAAAAATCTTATTTAACTGTCATGGAATGACCTGAAACTTTACACAAATCGAGATAATCATCAATTACAAATGTCCTGAAAGTTTCGGGAAGAAAAACAATCACTGAAAAAAGTTATAAAAGAAATATATGAATTTTGATCTTGAGCATAAGAGTTTAGCTGAGCAAGTTTCGAGAATATGTGGCCTGGTCTGTGATGAGTGAGCGAATCATAATGCAGTGTTCTGGTAGCCATCTGGTCTGTGACGAATGAGCAATCATGGTGCAGTGGTCTCGTTGCCATCTGGTCTGTGATGAGTGCAAGGATCATGGTCTACTGTTGTCTTGTAGCTGTTCAGTGCGAGTGAACAAATCATGGTGCAGTGGTCTCGTTGCCAACTGTTCTGTGACTTGCATTATTTGTTGTGTGGTATATATATTATTACAGTGTATTTAAGATTTTAACTACTTGTTGTGTTTTACAAATATCTACTCGTCTTCTTGTAGCAGTCCTGTGAGAAAATTGTCTGTAAAGCCTCTGCAACCAGTGTATGTCAACGATGAGTTTAAATTTTCTGACAAAATAAATGTTGTTGAAGCCTTACAATATTAGTTTGCCAAACTCTAGATCTAGAAGCAAATGTCCTATTTTATGTAAATGATATCTAGGTTTTTAAGGACACTGTGAACACTGAATGTTTTGTGTTTATTTCTATAAACCAGAGCGCAAAATTTGAATTGTAGGTAAGCAGTAAATATGCAATAAACAAACAGGAGTTTTCACAAAATGAAGTGAGGCTCAGCTCATGAAAATGTGCCACATACGTTGCATAGGCTTCACAGAACTCCATTTTACCCATAATGCTGTTTATTATTCTACCCATAATGCTGTTAATTATGGGTGGCATTGATGTGAAAATGTTCATTTCTATCAACAGGTATGGGTAAAATGTGTTTACCTTATATTAGCTTCATGTGACAAAACTTACAAATCAAACAGTGCTTCATCACTCTACATCAGCGTAGTGTTCAAAGTTGTTCTGATCTCTTCTTCATATTTGTAAATGAAGGGTGGTCTTGGAATGTTAATTCCTGTTGGCGCCATACCTTTTTGTGTGCACGCAGAAAAAACATTCAGCTCCTTCCTGGGCATGGCTCTAAATAACCTACTGTTTCTGCCAAAGGAATGTTTTTACTTTTTAGGCGACACAATTTAAGTAATACAAACATTATTTATAATACATCAGATATTTTTAGTGGTAAATAAAAAATACCCTGCTTTTCAGTCAGTTGAGAAATAAAAAAGTCTCATGAGAAAGTAGTTTTTGATACGGCATTCTCAACGCAAAATCTGCTCCAATCATTTCTTTTTTTTCTTTTTAGAATTTCTATTAAAAAATGTGTTCAATAGATCTAAATTTAGAAACCCTAAAGTTTTATCACAAAGCTTAAGCTATTTGAGATTTTCTAATTTGCTGCTGCCCCAACAACGATAAGTGTACACAGGTAAGCTGTCAAAAAGTATTTTGGCTATAAAATATTTATTTTGCAGCCAATTTCAAAATTAAGGTATTTTTATTTACCACTAAAAACTCCAGTTCCAGTGATAATATTTATAGTATTTTCAAAACTGTTCATGTATTAAAATGCCAAAAACACTCTGGCTTAAACAAGAGTCCCAAACAATAAACAAAATGTTGAGCCATTTAACATGAGCCATTCAACATTCCAATTCAATTTTGACATGTCTGATAATTGATATGTTGGTAGAAGCTAAAAGGTTAAACTTTAATGTTGAAATGGCTCTAAATAATACAAAAGATGCTTTGAAGAGCCGTTCAACAGTCAAATTTGATATTTGATATGTTAGAAAAAGAAAAAAACATAATTAATGAAAATTACAGTCATTGGCTTGAATTATTGACTCATTTTACAAGGAGTAATATCGACTTGCAGGCAGTTATAGAAAAATACAAGCTAAGAATTTATTATAGATTTATACACCACATCTCCATTCAGTTGTCGGAGTATAGATTAAAAAAGCTCACACAAGATGAGAGTAGAGTTAGAAATCTTGAAATTCAGTTAAGCTAAATTGTACGGTGCACCAACACAAAAAGGTTATATGGCACCAACAGGAATGAACATTCCAGGCTCACTCTCCATTTACATCTAGATAACAATATGCAGAATGGGCGCACAATCTTCTCACCTGCAGAATTGCTGCAAACTCTCTTGTAAACACTAAACACTCATAAACATTGTTCACTGGAGCCACAATCATTGTTTTCTGCCACCACTCAAGTAGCACCTGAAACAATACAGGGGATGAAGACCTTTAATGAACATGACAAAATTCAGTAACTATAGCATTGTCAAATAAAATAAGCATTTTCATATCAAGTTCTCGCCATGTTTATATATATATATTATATATGATTATTATGAATATTTAAGAAAGTGTTTTTTGTTGCTTTTGACTAGTTTGTTACTATTTTGTAGATTTACATTAGACACGTTGTCCGTGATCTGAGATGTTTTACATGCTGCCTGCCCGCTATCATGTGTATTGGTATAAACATTTATCAGAGTTAATATAATATATTAGAGTAGATTTAGACAACAATAAAACCAGTAACTATTTATCTGTTTTCGTTTATTATTATTTTTCAACATACCAGTTACAAAAAATGTTGTTACCATTTCGAAGAAATATATCGGTGACATCTGTCTCTCAGGAGGTCTTACAGACTTGAGTATGTTGTATATTGGCCACAGCTTATTTCAACAAAACGACTCCACAAATGGCACTGTCCTTGATACTAAGAAAGTTTCTGCATTTAGCTCCATTTCTCGAAAAGTCTACATGCCTAGATTAATTTACCTTGGGTCATAATGTATGTTGGACAGTATATTCCTTAAATCTTACGGGTAATTTTATATTTCAATCTGTCAAAGGTATTGCTTTGAAACTGTTAAAGATATTCACTGGGGGGAAGACCTAAAGAACAGCTTTATTTTTCAAAAATGGTCGGATATATTACTTGATAATTATTATATTTACTGGGGTAAACCTGCTCATCTGCCCAAGCCATTATGGCCTTCACCTTCACATACTCTAAAGAACAATTTTGTTCGGTTTAAGTTTCAATTTAAACCACATTAACAGTTTATACTTTTGTAAACATTCGCATCGGTAACCGTTACACATCAAACCAAGTCCCTATCTACCAATGACTTTGTCATTTTCACTTGAAAGTAATGTTCTTTGGGGTAATACAGGTACTGCTAACCCCTCACACCCTGCTCTCCACCATATGAACTTGACCTTAATGATCTGGCACACAGTCGATGAAACATCGGGCACACAATTGACAAGACAGCCTGTGGGTTGGCCAGTCAACCCCTATGGGTTGACCAGTCAACCCCACTATTTTCCATTAGCTAGAAGAACACACTATATATGTGTTATAAGCTATCCCATAGAAGGCTAGTTATTGTGCAGAGTTTGACCCCAACTGAGGAGCAAGGAGACAGACAAAGCAAAGTGTTTGACCCCAACTATGGAGCAAGGAGACAGACAAAGCAATGTGTTTGACCCCAACTATGGAGCAAGGAGACCGACAAAGCAATGTGCTTGACCCCAACTATGGAGCAAGGAGACAGGCAAAGCAAAGTGTTTGACCCCAACTATGGAGCAAGGAGACAGACAAAGCAAAGTGTTTGACCCCAACTATGGAGCAGGTGACAGACAAAGCAATGTGTTTCACCCCAACTATGGAGCAAGGAGACAGACAAAGCAATGTGTTTCACCCCAACTATGGAGCAAGGAGACAAAGCAATGTGTTTCACCCCAACTATGGAGCAAGGAGACAGACAAAGCAATGTGTTTGACCCCAACTATAGAGCAAGGAGACAGACAAAGCAATGTGTTTGACCCCAACTATGGAGCAAGGAGACAGACAAAGCAATGTGTTTGACCCCAACTATGGAGCAAGGAGAGAGACAAAGCAATGTGTTTGACCCCAACTATGGAGCAAGGAGACAGACAAAGCAAAGTGTTTGACCCCAACTATGGAGCAAGGAGACAGACAAAGCAAAGTGTTTGACCCCAACTATGGAGCAAGGAGACAGACAAAGCAATGTGTTTGACCCCAACTATGGAGCAAGGAGACAGACAAAGCAATATGTTTGACCCCCACTATGGAGCAAGGAGACAGACAAAGCAATGTGTTTGACCCCCACTATGGAGCAAGGAGACCAACAAAGCAATGTGTTTGACCCCAACTATGGAGCAAGGAGACAGACAAAGCAATGTGTTTGATCCCAACTATGGCGCAAGGAGACAGACAAAGCAATGTGTTTGACCCCAACTATGGAGCAAGGAGACAGACAAAGCAATGTATTTGACCCCAACTATGGAGCAAGGAGACAGACAAAGCAATATGTTTGACCCCCACTATGGAGCAAGGAGACAGACAAAGCAATGTGTTTGACCCCCACTATGGAGCAAGGAGACCAACAAAGCAAAGTGTTTGACCCCAACTATGGAGCAAGGAGACAGACAAAGCAATGTGTTTGATCCCAACTATGGCGCAAGGAGACAGACAAAGCAATGTGTTTGACCCCAACTATGGAGCAAGGAGACAGACAAAGCAATGTGTTTGACCCCAACTATGGAGCAAGAAGACAGACAAAGCAATGTGTTTGACCCCAACTATGGAGCAAGGAGACAGACAAAGCAATGTGTTTGACCCCAACTATGGAGCAAGGAAACAGACAAAGAAATGTGTTTGACCCCAACTATGGAGCAAGGAGACAGACAAAGCAATGTGTTTGACCCCAACTATGGAGCAAGGAGACAGACAAAGCAAAGTGTTTGACCCCAACTATGGAGCAAGGAGACAGACAAAGCAAAGTGTTTGACCCCAACTATGGAGCAAGGAGACAGACAAAGCAATGTGTTTGACCCCAACTATGGAGCAAGGAGACAGACAAAGCAATATGTTTGACCCCCACTATGGAGCAAGGAGACAGACAAAGCAATGTGTTTGACCCCCACTATGGAGCAAGGAGACCAACAAAGCAAAGTGTTTGACCCCAACTATGGAGCAAGGAGACAGACAAAGCAATGTGTTTGATCCCAACTATGGCGCAAGGAGACAGACAAAGCAATGTGTTTGACCCCAACTATGGAGCAAGGAGAAAGACAAAGCAATGTGTTTGACCCCAACTATGGAGCAAGGAGACAGACAAAGCAATATGTTTGACCCCCACTATGGAGCAAGGAGACAGACAAAGCAATGTGTTTGACCCCCACTATGGAGCAAGGAGACCAACAAAGCAAAGTGTTTGACCCCAACTATGGAGCAAGGAGACGGACAAAGCAATGTGTTTGATCCCAACTATGGCGCAAGGAGACAGACAAAGCAATGTGTTTGACCCCAACTATGGAGCAAGGAGACAGACAAAGCAATGTGTTTGACCCCAACTATGGAGCAAGGAGACAGACAAAGCAATGTGTTTGACCCCAACTATGGAGCAAGGAGACAGACAAAGCAATGTGTTTGACCCCAACTATGGAGCAAGGAAACAGACAAAGAAATGTGTTTGACCCCAACTATGGAGCAAGGAGACAGACATAGCAATGTGTTTGACCCCAACTATGGAGCAAGGAGACAGACAAAGCAAAGTGTTTGACCCCAACTATGGAGCAAGGAGACAGACAAAGCAATGTGTTTGATCCCAACTATGGCGCAAGGAGACAGACAAAGCAATGTGTTTGACCCCAACTATGGAGCAAGGAGACAGACAAAGCAATGTGTTTGACCCCAACTATGGAGCAAGGAGACAGACAAAGCAATGTGTTTGACCCCAACTATGGAGCAAGGAGACAGACAAAGCAATGTGTTTGACCCCAACTATGGAGCAAGGAGACAGACAAAGCAATGTGTTTGATCCCAACTATGGAGCAAAGAGACAGACAAAGCAATGTGTTTGACCCCAACTATGGAGCAAGGAGACAGACAAAGCAATGTGTTTGACCCCAACTATGGAGCAAGGAGACAGACAAAGCAATGTGTTTGACCCCAACTATGGAGCAAGGAGACAGACAAAGCAATGTGTTTGACCCCAACTATGTAGCAAGGAAACAGACAAAGCAATGTGTTTGACCCCAACTATGGAGCAAGGAGTCAGACAAAGCAATGTGTTTGACCCCAACTATGGAGCAAGGAGACAGACAAAGCAATGTGTTTGACCCCAGCTATGGAGCAAGGAGACAGACAAAGCAATGTGTTTGACCCCAACTATGGAGCAAGGAGACAGACAAAGCAATGTGTTTGACCCCAACTATGGAGCAAGGAGACAGACAAAGCAATGTGTTTGACCCCAACTATGTAGCAAGGAAACAGACAAAGCAATGTGTTTGACCCCAACTATGGAGCAAGGAGTCAGACAAAGCAATGTGTTTGACCCCAACTATGGAGCAAGGAGACAGACAAAGCAATGTGTTTGACCCCAGCTATGGAGCAAGGAGACAGACAAAGCAATGTGTTTGACCCCAACTATGGAGCAAGGAGACAGACAAAGCAATGTGTTTGACCCAAACTATGGAGCAAGGAGACAGACAAAGCAATGTGTTTGACCCCAACTATGGAGCAAGGAGACAGACAAAGCAATGTGTTTGATTCCAACTATGGAGCAAGGAGACAGACAAAGCAATGTGTTTGACCCCAACTATGGAGCAAGGAGACAGACAAAGCAATGTGTTTGACCCCAACTATAGAGCAAGGAGATAGACAAAGCAATGTGTTTGACCCCAACTATGGAGCAAGGAGACAGACAAAGCAATGTGCTTGACCCCAACTATGGAGCAAGGAGACAGACACAGCAATGTGTTTGACCCCAACTATGGAGCAAGGAGACAGACAAAGCAATGTGTTTGATCCCAACTATTGAGCAAGGAGACAGACAAAGCAATGTGTCTAGCAATGTGTCTAGCCATGCAGTAGCGCTGTTGTGATAACAAAGGAGTTGAAATCATGATTTTCATCAACATTTTAAACAAGAGTACCTTGATGGCCCTATAGCGCTCACCTGAATATTGGCCCATTGTTGAACTTCTCCGAAATCTTATGGTCATATAAAATTTGTACAAGTTTGGTTAAGATTGCTCAAGAAATGTGGCCTCTGTCGTGTGAACACGATGCACTAGAACTATCACTGAAGGTGATTAATACCCCTGCAACACCGATTCAATTTAAACATTGCATATACACCGCTTTCAATTGCAAACATTGCATATAAAGTGACAAATTTGACTCATTTAACCTCTGACTTTTAAGAAATTTCATAAAGATTGAATAATAAAATAATAGAAATTCTGGAAATGTTAACTCCACCGTTACCAGTGGGATGAGGGTAAAAAAAATAATAGTAATTAAATAATTCAAAACAAAATCAATTAATTAGCTAATAAAAACAAGAGGCCCAAGAGGGCCTGTGGACGCTCTACTTGCTAAACATAAAGTTTTATGTATAATATCATTCAACCGAAACATGGCGATGATATACGCAACTAGGCTTGGTACTGATCATCCCTGCCAAGTTCCAGCCAGAGGTTCAGGAGAACTAGTCTGTTCAAAGTTAGTATATTAAAACCTTTAAGGAGTCATAACTCTGCCAAAATTCATTCAGATCATCCCCACCAAGATTCGCTGAAATCCGGCAAGGAGTTCAGAAGAGACTAATCTGGTCAAAGTTTGTCTACTAAAACCTTTAAAAGGCCATAACTCTGCCAAAAATCATTCAAACGGAAAATGGCGAATATATGCACAACTGGGCTTGAAACTGATCATCCTCGAGAAGTTTCGTTGAAATCCAGCCAGGGGTTCAGGAGAATTAGCCTTGAAAATGTATGTGTATAAAAACCTTTAAAAATGTTTGTGTATAAAAACCTTTAAAGGGCCATAACTCTGCCAAAAATCTGTAAACCGGAACGCGACGATGACATGAACAACTAAACCTGGAACTGATCATCCCTAAAAAGTTTCGTTTAAATCCGGCCAGGGTTTCAGGAGAACTAGTCAGGACAAAGTTTGTGTATTAAAACCTTTAAAGGGACATAACTTCACCAAAATCATTCAACCGGAACATGGTGACAATATGTACAACTAGGCTTTGTACTGATCATCCCTGAAAAGTTTCACTGAAATCCGTCCAAATAAAGGCTATTCGTCTTAATGAGGCCAAAATATAGCATATTTCAGAAAATCAAGGGCCATAACTCCTGCGTAAATGGTCCAATCTGGCTGGTTTTCAAATTTATCGGAGCTTTCATTGATATTAACAATATTGTAAAGTTTGGTAAAAATCAGATGAAAAATGAAAGCCCCATCATCTTAACAAGGCAAAATATAGCGTTTTTAACTAAATCAAGGGCCATAACTCCGCTGTTACTGGTCCAATTTGGCCGGTTTTCGAAGTTATCCGAGCTTTCATTGATATTAACAATATGTTAAAGTTTGGTAAAGATCCGATGAAAAATGAAGGCCCTATCGTCTTAACGAGGCAAAATATAGCATTCTGAACTAAATCAAGGGCCATAACTCCGCTGTTACTGGTCCAATTTGGCCAGTTTTCGAACTTATCTGAGCTTTCATTGATATTAGCAATATATTAAAGTTTGGTAAAGATCCGATGAAAAATGAAGGCCCTATCGTCTTAACGAGGCAAAATATAGCATTCTGAACTAAATCAAGGGCCATAACTCCGCTGTTACTGGTCCGATATGAATGGTTTTCGAACTTGTCCGAGCTTTCATTGATATTAACAATCTGATAAAGTTTGGTAAAGATCGGATGAACAATGATGCCCTAGCTAGCTATCATCTTAACAAGGCAAAATATAGTATTTTTAACTAAGTCAAGGGCCATAACTCCGCTGTTACTGGTCAGATAGGCTAGTTTTCGAATTTGTTCGAGCTTTCAAAGACATTAGCAATCTGATAAAGTTTGGTAAAGATCGGATGAACAATGAAGCCCCTATCGTCTTAACGAGGCAAAATATAGCATTTTTAACTAAAACAAGGGCCATAACTCCGCTGTTACTAGTCCGATATGGCTGGTTTTCGAACTTGTCCGAGCTTTCATTGATATTAACAATGTGGTAAAGTTTGCTAAAGATAGGATGAAAAATGAATGCCCTATCGTCTTAAAAAGGCAAAATATAGCATTCTGAACTAAATCAAGGGCCATAACTCAACTGTAACTGGTCCGATCTGGCCGGTTTTCGCACTTGTCCGAGCTTTCATTGATATTAACAATCTGATAAAGTTTGATAAATATCAGATGAACAATGAAGCCCCTATCGTCTTAATGAGGCAAAATATAGCATTTTTAACTAAATCAAGGGCCATAACACCGCTGTTACTGGTCCGATCTGGCCGGTTTTCGAACTTATCTGAGCTTTTATTGATATTAACAATCTGGTAAAGTTTGGTAAAGATCGGATGAAAAATTAAGGCCCTATCGTCTTAACGAGGCAAAATATAGCATTTTTAACCAAATCAAGGGCCATAACTCCACTGTAACTGGTCCGATCTGGCCGGTTTTCGCACTTGTCCGAGCTTTCATTGATATTAACAATCTGGTAAAGCTTGGTAAAAATCTGTTGAAAAATTAGGGCCTATCGTCTTAACGAGGCAAAATATAGCATTTTTAACTAAATCAAGGGCCATAACTCCGCTGTAGCTGGTCCGATCTGGCCGTTTTTCGCATTTGTACGAGCTTTCATTGATATTAACAATCTGGTAAAGCTTGGTAAAGATCCGATGAAAAATTAAGGCCCTATCGTCTTAACGAGGCAAAATATAGCGTTTTTAACTAAATCAAGGGCCATAACTCCGCTGTTACTGGTCTAATTTGGCCGGTTTTCGAACTTATCGGGAGCTTTAATTGATATTAACAATATGTTAAAGTTTGGTAAAGATCCGATGAAAAATGAAGGCCCTATCGTCTTAACGAGGTAAAAGTTAACGGACAGACGACGGACAACTCGCCATCACATAAGCTCTGCTGGCCCTTGGCCAGTAGAGCTAAAAGGCGGTTGGTGGTGGGAAGTAGGTGAAGTATATGGATGGATATGAATCAGGCAACTTGTTTAAGCTTTTATTGATATTAACATTCTAAATAAAATCTGGTAAAGATTAGATAACAAATGAAGTATAGCTACAGATTTTACAAAGGAAAACACAATATAGCATTTTTCCATAAAACAAGGGCCATAACTCTGTGGTTACTAAAAAGATCTAGCTGGTTTTCGAACTTGTCCAAGATTTCATTGATATACAGCGCTTTGCACAACTAGACATTATACTGCTTTCTGCCAAATTTCGTAGAAATCCAACAAGACGTTTAGGAGGAGTAGCGCCAACAAGAAATTTAAAGTAACAAGAGGTCAATGACCTTGAAGCTCTACTGATAGGTTTTTGATAGCTAGATCAGCATTCCTTGAAGTTTCATGAAAATCGTGTCCAGTAGTTTCAGAGTAGTCGCTACAGGTTTTTACTATATAACTCTATGTAAACAAAGATCCATGTTTAATGTCGAATCGCAATGATTTTCGACAAGGACCAACATCATGCCATGCTTATCATTTTAGAAAAAGTCCAATATCAATATCACTTATAGCTTTCAAGAAGTAGTCGCTACAAACTTGTTTTTAGCTCGACTGATCAGAGATCAGCAGAGCTTATGCCGTGGTGCGGCGTCCGGCGTCCGTCCGTCTGTCCGTAAACTTTTATTTGTAGCGACTACTCCTCTGAAACTACTGGATGGATATTCATGAAACTTTACAGAAATGTTGCCCATGAAGTCTGATTGATCCTAGCAAAATTCAGGTTGGCCAGGAATTCAAGATGGCCACCACAGCTAAAAATAGATTTTTAAAAAGTAAGATTGTAGCGACTACTTCTTGAAAACTATAAGTGATATTGATATGGGACTTTTTCTAAAATGATCAGTATGACATGATGTTGATCCTTGTCGAACATTATTGTGATTCGACGTTAAACATGGCTGCCAGTGGCCATCTTTGTTTACCTAGAGTTATATAGTAAAAACTTGTAGCGACTACTCCTCTGAAACGACTTGACAGATGTTCATGAAACTTCATAGGAATGTTGCTCTTGATGTCTAGTTGATCCTAGAAAAATTTCAGGCTGGCCGGAAATTCAAGATGGCCACCACGGCTAAAAATAGATTTAAAATAAATAAATTTGTAGAGACTACTTCTTAAAAACTGTAAGTGATATTGATATGGGACGTTTTCTAAAATGATCAGCAGGACATGATGTTGATCCTTGTCGACATTTATTTCGATGCGACTTTAAACATGGCCGCTAGCGGCCATCTTTGTTTACATAGATTTATATAGTAAAAACTTGTAGCGACTACTGCTCTGAAACTACTTGACGAATTTTTATGAAACTTCACAGGAATGTTGCTCTTGATGTCTAATTGATCCCAGATTTTTTTTTAGGACGGCTGGAAATTCAAGATGGCTGCCATGGCTTAAAATAGATTTTCAAAATACAAGTTTGTAGCGACTACTTCTTGAAAACTATAAGTGATATTGATTATGGACTTTTTCTAAAATGATCAGTATGACATGATGTTGATCCTTGTCAAAAATTATTTTGATTTGCCGTTAAAGATGGCTGCTACATCGCCGCCAGCAGCCATCTTTGTTTGCATAGTGTTATATAATGAAAACTTTTAGCGACTACTCCTCTGAAACTACTTGACGGATTTTCATGAAACTTCACAGGAATGCTGATCTAGCTATCAAAAACCTATCAGTAAAGCTTCAAGGTCATTGACCTCTTGTTTAAAAATCTATTTTTAACTTTGGTGGCCACCTTGGATTTCACATCAACATGAATTTTTGCTAGGATCAAACTAGACATCTTGGGCAACATTTCTGTAAAGTTTCATGAAAATACATCCAGTTGTTTCAGAAGAGTAGTCGCTACAAACAAATTGTTTACAAACGGACAAACGGACGGACTGATCTCTGATCATTAGAGAGCTAAAAATGTGAATGGACCGTAACTACGTCAAAAATCAACAAACCGGAACAAAAGCATGGCATGCACAACTAGACATCTTACCAATGCTTCCTGACAAGTTTCGTGGAAATCCAACGAGGCGTTCAGGAGAAAAGAAATTTTACAGTAAAAATACCAAGGGGCCTTAACTCCGTCAAAAATCAACGAACTACAAAAAATGTAATATGCACAACTAGACATCATACCAATGCTTCCTGCTAAGTTTCGTCAAATTAAAAAAAATAAAATAATAATAATAATAATAATAACAAGAGGTCAATGACCTTGAAGCTCTACTGATAGATTTTTGATAGCTAGATCAGCATTCCTGTAAAGTTTCATGAAAATACGTCAAGTCGTTTCAGAGGAATTGAATGTTGTTTAACGGCTCATCAACATAGTATAGGTTATTTAGAGCCTCCCCAGAGAGGGGGGAAGGATACATAGGAATCCAGGAACCTGCCCTACTCTTATTATCGAATAGATTCCTATGGTTCTTTAACGTGCTCGGAGGATAGACCGATACACGGGACCGCCCGGTTTACGTCCTCATCCGACGGACGAGGCTAAGGTAAAGTGTCTTGCCCAAGAACACACCGACGGATCTCAGTGGCACCACGGAGGATTGAACCCGGGGCCTCCTGTTACAAATCCGCCGCGTTACCGACTGCGCCACGCCAGCCCCCATTTCAGAGGAGTAGTCGCTACAAGTTTTCCTTATATAACTATGTAAACAAAGATGGCCGCTGGCGGCCATGTTTAACGTCAAATCAAAACAATTTTCGACAAGGACCAACACATGAAAATCCGTCAAGTAGTTTCATCAGAGTAGTCGCTACAAGTTTTCATTATATAACTCGATGTAAACAAAGATGGCCGCTGGCAGGCCATGTTTAACGTCGCATCAAAATAATTTTTGACAATGATCAACATCATTCCATACTGATCATTTTAGAAAAAGTCCCATATCAATATCACTTATAATTTTCAAGAAGTACTCGCTACAAACTTGTTTTTTGAAAATCTAGTTTTAGCTGTGGCGGCCATCTTGAATTTCCGAACAAACTGAAATGTTGCTAGGATAATTTAGACATCAAGAGCAACATGAAGTTTCATGGAAATCCGTCTCCAAATCAAAAACACCTGCAAGTGCAGAATTGAATATTAATAGCCTCATTCCTTTAAAGGTCTTATAGTTAAAAGTGTATTTTGAAATTTTGCAACAATAAAAATAATATATATATACACTTACTGCTTAGATATAATTGCGCTCAGTGCATCATTGCATATTTATGGAGATTAATTTTGGTAATTTGAAACAATAATATACCTCTGTGGGCAAACACAAAACCACAAACAAAAATTTGAAACAAAAAATATATCTCTGTGGGCAAACACAAAACCAAATATAACATAATTTGTCAAAAGTACGAAAAGGGACATACCTCAGCAGAAATGCATCAACCAGACACTTTCTGTGTTATGCCACAAGTAAAAAAAATAATTAAACAACAACTGAGCCTGTTATTTTTTGCTACATATGCCATATGAGCCTCTTTTTTTTTCCATATACCATATAGCCAAAATATTGTTTTCCACAAACACTGATGAACACCCAGACAGTGTAAACCCTGATCAATCTGCAAGATGTTGTGCCAGTCATTTTGGTAAGGTTCCAATTCAATATCACTTAATTTTTTGAGAAGTAGTTGCCACAAAGTCACATTTTTTAAATCTATTTTTAGCAGTGGCAGCCATCTTGAATTTCCTACCGACCTGAATTTTTGCTAGGATCAACTAGACATCAAGAGCAACATTTCCTTCAAGTTTCATGAAATTCCATCAAGTAGTCTTAGAGGAGTAAGTCGCCACACGTTTTTCCTATATAACTCTATGTAAACAAAGATGGCCACTGGCGGCCAAGTTTGACATCCAATCAAAATGAACTTTGGTTAGGACCAACTACATGTCGTGCCAGTCATTTTGGTAAATGTTCCAAATCAATATCACTTATGGTTTTTGAGAAGTAGTCGCCACAAAATCACATTTTAAAATCTATTTTTAGCAGTGGCGGCAATCTTGAATTTCCGGCCGACCTGAATTTTTGCTAGGATCAACTAGACATCAAGAGCAACATTCCCGTTAAGTTTCATGAAATTCCATCAAGTAGTCTCAGAACAGTAGCTGCCACAAGTTTTTCCTATATAACTTTGTGTAAACAAAGATGGCCACTTGCAGCCATGTTTGATATCCAATCAAAATGAACTTCGGTTAGGACCAACTACATGTCGTGCCAGCCATTTTGGTAAAGGTATCAAATCAATATCCCTTATGGTTTGTGAAAAGTAGTCGCCACAAAATCACATTTTTTAAATCTATTTTTAGCCGTGGCGGCCATCTTGAATTTCCGGCCGACCTAAATTTTTGCTAGGATCAACTAGACATCAAGAGCAACATTCCTGTCAAGTTCAATGAAATTAAACTAAGTAGTTTCAGAGGAGTAGTCGCCACAAGTTTTTCCTATGAAACTCTATGTAAACAAAGATGGCCACTGGCGGCCATGTTTGACATCAAATCAAAATGAACTTTGTTAAGGACCAACTACATGTCACCACAAAATCGCATTTTTTAAATTAATTATTAGCCAATATCACTTATGGTTTTTGAGAAGTAGTTGCCACAAAATCACATTTTTAAAATCTATTTTTAGTAGTGGCGGCCATCTTGAATTTCTGGCCGATCTGAACTTTTGCTAGGATCAACTAGACATCAAGAGCAACATTCCCGTCAAGTTTCATGAAATTCTATTAAGTAGTCTTAGAATAGTAGTCGCCACAAGTTTTTCCTATATAACTATGTAAACAAAGATGGCCGATCTGAATTTTTGCTAGGATCAACTAGACATCAAGAGCAACATTCCCGTCAAGTTTCATGAAATTCTATTAAGTAGTCTTAGAATAGTAGTCGCCACAAGTTTTTCCTATATAACTATGTAAACAAAGATGGCCACTGGCGGCCATGTTTGATATTCAATCAAAATGAACTTTGGTCAGGATCAACTACATGTCATGCCAGTCATTTTGGTAAAGGTTCCAAATCAATATCACTTATGGTTTGTAAGAAGTAGTCGTCAGAATATCGCATTTTTTAAATCTATTTTTAGCCGTGATGGCCATCTTGAATTTCCAGCCGGCCTGAATTTTTGCTAGGATCAACTAGACATCAAGAGCAACATTCCTGTCAAGTTTCATGAAAATTCATCAAGTAGTTTCAGAGAAGTAGTCGCCAAAAAAAAAACGATGGACGCCGCACCACGGCATTATCTCTGCTGATCTTTGATCAGTAGAGCTAAAAACAATGAAGTTTCTAGTTTGCTGAGATGACATTTAAGTGCATTTGTTTAAAAACAAAATGCCATTCTAAAAAAAAGTAGGTCAAGGTCATATATGAAATCCATGCGTCCAAAAAGATGCACTACCCAAGACACAACTATGTCAAAATAGAATCTTTTGTCTTCCAAAGATTAAGCTATAAACTAGGTTTAAAGCATCTAGTGCATAATTATAGTTCATGAGAAAGTGATGTAAATGTAACAATTAAAGTTATCTGCCCTTTGCTTGGAAGGTGAAGGTCACATCCACATTTTCTTTTTGTAACTACCCAAGAAACAACTATAAGCGCAGTTTGAAAGGTCTAATGCATAAAATTTGTGAGAAAGTGACCTCAACTCAAATGTTGAAGGTAAAAATTATTAAGTTATTATTAAGGTCACATCAACATTTGATTTGTCACGCTGCGATGTACCACCCAAGATACAACTATAAACAAAGTCTGAAAGGTGTAGTGCATACAGTTTGCAAGAAAGTGACCTAAACGCAAATGTTGAAAGTACAAATTATAAGGTTATCTGCCTTTTGCTTAGAGGGTCAAGGTCACATCCACATTTGCTTTGTCAGGTTGCGATGTACCACCTAAGATATAACTATAAGTAAAGTTTGAAAGGTGTAGTGCATAGAGTTTGCGAGAAATTGACCTCAACGCAAAAGTTGAAGGTAAAAATTATAAGGTTATCTGCCCTTTGCTTAGAGGGTCAAGGTCACATCAACAATTGCTTTGTTACGTTGTGATGTACCACCCAACATACAACTATAAGCAAAGTTTGAAAGGTCTAGTGCATACAGTTTGTGAGAAAATGACCTAAACGCAAATCTTGAACGTAAAAATTATTAAGTTATCTGCCCTTTGCTTGGACGGTCAAGGTCACTTCCACATTTGCTTTGTGACGTTGCGATGTACCACCCAAGATACAACTATAAGCAAAGTTTGAAAGGTCTAGTGCATACAGTTTGTGAGAAAATTACCTAAATGCAAAACTTGAATGTTGCCTTCGCCGCCGCCGGAAAAGCAACACCTAGGTCTCTTTATCCTACGAAAAGGCGAGACAAAAACTTTTTTGGCTAATTCAGGGGCCATTCAGGGGCCATAACTCTGTTGTACCTGGTCCGATCTGGCCCATTATCGAACTCGTCCAAGATCTTACGGTCATATACAATCTGTGCAAGTTTGGTTAAGATTGTTCAAGAAATGTGACCTCTATCGTATAAACAAGCTAAATGTTGACGACAGATGCCGGACGAAGAGTGGTCACAACAGCTCACCCTTGAGCACTTTGTGCTCAGGTGAGCTAAGATTACAAGATTTACAAAGTTTAGCATGATAACAGGTTATTTTTCTTTGGGAGAATGACAATCTATACTGTAAAGCAATCAGCAAATTTAACTGAGAAATTACAGAGGATATTAGAAATTCATTGTTGACAATGTAAGAAATTATAACAAAACTGGTGGCCATCTTAAAACCCCTATTATTATGAATACATAATTATGTATTGTGTCATGCCACTTATTATGGAAAATAATGTTCCAATCTTCAATGTTTAGCAATTTCAGCAAGGGTGTTATCCTGTCTTTTCCAAGCGTTACTTTCTTTTAAAGGGACACATGGCAATCTTGAAGTTTTTATCAAACACTTAGTCTCTCGCTTTATTAATCCGCTATTGTTTTGACTTTAAATCTGCATGCATATATTTAAAAACAATTTTGAGTTTTCAACTTTTCTTTGTTATTTTACCAAATTATATATGTTGAATATATTATTGGTGAAATAAAATCAACACTTAGTAATATGCAAACCATTTTGCTTTATACCATTCTTATAATTACTATTAATGATTGATCAAATGTAATTTATATAGCAAAACTAAAGGGACGCTATTAGTTTTACAAAAATCAGGATTTCCATGTTTCCCTTTAAAACCCACTTTAAAACACCTGCAATGCTCCTTAATGTCATTTTCCATCACATATATGCTATGCATGAAGCTTGATCTTTAGTGGCAGAAGCAGACCATCCACTTATTCCTGGAGAGAACCAGTCCAGTACACCTCCCGCCATCTGTAAGAATCGTCACTTTCTCACAAGTCGAGCTCCAAATGAGATTTGACCCTGCATTGGTGTGAGGCAAAAATATTGCAAACGCAGCGTTGTTACCCTCTTGACCACAGATGTGCTCCATTTTATTGTGAGAGGAGTAATGACAATATTTTTTATGTACATGTCAATTTTAAACAGTGGCAGCCACCTTGGATTTCACATCCAAGTGCCATTTAATGTGGAACTCTTTTTCATAGGTAACCTTATGAAAAGTTTCTTGTTTCTGGCTCCGAAGATGGTCACGCCCCCGGGATCCAAAGAGATTTTGCATGTTTTACATAGACTTACATGAGGAAAGATGTAAAACATCTTCAATCAGCATTTGCGAGGGGATTGTTTTTTCATCATTGCGAAAATCCTCAATTGATCCATTTTGGCCCTCTTGTTTAATACACCACCTACTAGATATCTTAAAGAATGTTCTTGTGAAGTTTTGTGAAAATCTATGTGATAGTTATAAAGGAGTAACAATCACACAAAAACAGGGAAGGAGAATTAAGAGATAACCATGCGAAGGATTTCGATCTGGGACAGTATGTGAGTGATAATTCCATTAAAATTATACATATAGCATAAATTTTACTCAGTCAAATCCAATTAATTCAATTGGTGTTATCCAATGAAGTCATTTGTTGTAACGTTATGTAACGTCCCAATTTTTTCAGACAGTAAATCAGACGTTTTACAATCACAAGTTTGAGAAGTTCACCAATGGATTCCAGTTGCATTAGAATGAGCCATTACATAAACTATTAGATCAGCAATCAGTAGAGCTGTTAAAATGAATAAACAAGAAAATAATGTGCTCACAACAACAGATTTTCTTTCCTAATGATGGACTTCGTAACATGTTTTCTCAAAGCTACTAAACTGAATAAACAAGAAAATAATGTATCTGCTCACAACAACAGCTTTTCTTTCATAATGATGGACTTCGTAACGTGTTTTCTCAACTTTTTAAAAGTTAGGAAGAGATGGACAACAAACTCTGACATTAAATCTATACAGCTATTTGTTTTTCTTATCTTCAGAGATGTCGTCTTTACTCTCAGTACTACTGTCTATTTTCTTTTCATCTTTAAAGAGTCCAACATATTTTTTTGAAGCCATCACTTCTTTGTCCAATTCAAGTGGAGATCTGATAATTTTAAAACCAAATGCATTTCGATCTGGAAGCTCCTTATTCATTTTTTTCAGTATTTCATCCACCATGTTATCATGAGGAAATAGTTTCTGTGCAGTATTATCTGTTTCTATTTGATCCAGATCTTCATCATCATCTGTAAGGTAATCCACGTCTTTCTTTCTTTGACTTGCCAAGTGCTCACGTATGTCCTCTTGCACGGTTGAAGATACATACCGGGGTGGAATCATTCCAGCAGCGACCCAGCGCTGTTCTGTGTTCAGGAAGTTAAATGTTGCAATAGCATGTTCCTGAAATTGAATAACATCTAGATGGACTTATTTTAAGGCATCTGGCAGATCAAACTGTTTATATTCACAGGTTATTAGATTTGTACTGAGATATATAAGCATGAGATCCTACGCGTAATAATATTGCATGACTTTAGGAGCGCAATATGTATATGTTGAAGAACGAGTGGATATATCCCAATACAAATCTAATAATCTTTCTATTTCATACACAGTTTTAATATAAGAATAATTAGAACAAAACAACACTTAATTTTCATCAAAAACATATATATGAAACAAACATACTGTTGTTAACATTGTGGGAACTTTTCAAAATGAAACAAAAATAGAATAATGTTTACATCACATAACAACATTCCTGTGACATGAACTGTGAGATTGCCATTACCGTATTGATGTTTCCTGTTACAGCAATGCAATAATAATATATACTCCGTCTTATGTTGCAGATACTCACCATGTATTCTCACTAGGTGTGTTTGACTAATGCAGTGACCCATTATAAGACTGAAGCACTGCCTTGTTATGGAAATAAAACAATCAGATCATTTAGTTTAAAAAGTCACACTCACATGTCACAAGGTACTACATGTTCCGTTCCAGTCAAAGTACTACATGTTCCAGGTCAAGGTACTACATGTTCCAGGTCAAGGTACTATATGTTCCAGGTCAATGTACTATATGTTCCAGGTACTACATGTTCCAGTCAAAGTACTACATGTTTCAGTCAAAGTACTGCATGTTCTATGTCAAGCTATATGTTCCAGGTTGAGGTACTATATGTTTCAGGTCAAGGTACTATATGTTCCAGGGCAGTCCTGTTCCAGGTCAATGTACTTTATGTTCCAGGTCAATGTATTATAATTTATGTTCTAGGCCAAGGTACTATATGTTCCAGGGCAGTCCTGTTCCAGGTAAAGGCACATTATGTTCCAGGTCAACGTATTATATGTTTCAGGTCGAGGTACTAGATGTTCCTGGTCAAGGTAATATGTTCCAGGTCAAGGTATTATATGTTCAAGGTCAAGGTACTATATGTTCCAGGTCAAGGTACTATATGTTCCAGGTCAAGGTACTGTATGTTCCAGGGCAGTCCTGTTCCAGGTCTAGGTAATTTATGTTCCAGGTCAAGGTACTATATGTCCCAGGTCAATGTACTGCATGTTCCAGGGCAGTCCTGTTCCAGGTCAAGCTACTATATGTTCCAGGTCAATGTACTGTATGTTCCAGGGCAGTCCTGTTCCAGGTCAAGGTAATTTATGTTCCAGGTCAAGGTACTATATGTTCCAGGGCAGTCCTGTTCCAGGTCAAGGTAATTTATGTTCCATGTCAAGGTACTGTATGTTCCAGGGCAGTCCTGTTCCAGGTCAAGGTACTATATGTGCCACGTCAAGGTACTATATTTTCCAGGTCAATGTACTGCATGTTCCAGAGCAGTCCTGTTCCAGGTCAAGGTACTATATGTTCCAGGTCAAGGTACTGTATGTTCCAGGGCAGTCCTGTTCCAGGTCAAGATAATTTATGTTCCAGCTCACGGTACTTTATGTTCCAGGTCAATGTACTATATGTTCCAGGGCAGTCCTGGTCAAGGTAATTTATGTTCCAGGTCAAGGTACTATATGTTCCAGATCAACGTACTCTATGTTCCAGTTCAAGGTACTATATGCTCCTCAGTGCTCACGCTACCATACGCCATGGTCGCCATTTGTGATTATTTTATAATACTGTCGATTATTTTAAAGAAATGTCGACAAGAAATGGCGATTATTTTATTTCAATATTTTTTTTTTTTTATAAATCTTTCGTATAATGGTCTGTTTGACACCCCAAGTAATAAATGACCGCAATGAACATTACATAATCCATTCACGCCCCCTGTGATGTCGCCACGCGCTTATCAATTATCGCTTGTAAACGTTGTTAATTCCCTTAATTGGCACTTCGTTGTCGGATAATCGGCATTGTTGATACACGCAAACATCATGTGATTAATGGACCGAATAGCCAATCAGATATGCCGTTATTTGTTATCTTTCGGGCGATTGACCAATCAGACAATCCGTTACGCATCCAACAAGAGGTACAGTTTCCTGTTTGTTTTTCTGTACACAAACGCACTATTATGAACATAGTCGCTACTTTCATCTGCATTAATAGCTATCCCATCATGATCCCGATAGGTAGCAAACACCCATGTGTATTGTGAACTGTGATAACACTTGCAATAAAGTAATTAAACATTGAAACAATAAGAAGTTTGAATATTGTGCCTGGCTTCGTGTCGGCAGTTTCAATTTGTCACAACTTTGAGATCGACAATAAATGACATAAAACTACATTATCCTACTATAAGGGTTGTGTTTTCTTTCCCCTTTGATAAGAAAGACCATTTTTGGCATTCAAAACACATTAATGCATGAAAAAAGCTTGTAATTGATGGTATTTCGATTAAATGTTTGAAATTTTCGGGCCATATAAGTGCGATGTCATAGTACTTCGGATGGTACATAATTTCGGATTTTTTTTTTTTTTTTTTTTACATAATTGAATGAGAAAAACTGTGCTTTTACAAATACATGTTGGTGGAAAGAAATACGATATATAGATGACAGATACATAAAGTATATTTCTATTCATTATTTAATCCATCATTCTTTGTTTATCAATGTGTAAGGAGTTCCTGGAATCCTACATTTAAATGAATTCTAGTCTAGGCTCCTATTTCTTTCACTTGGAGAAAGTGGTGACAAAAAGAAAAATATAGCCAGAGGAGGCCCTGATAGTCTAATAAAACCTGATTGAAAATTTGGCTCTTACGACTGACCAAATTTTCTTACGCATTAAAGTTGGCTATTATTTTCTTAACTAAAAAATGTGTGGCTATTAATTTAAAATGGCCAGTGTGAGCACTGGCTCCCAGGGTTCGACACTAACTTTTTTAAACGGGTAGTCTGAAGGACTAGTGACTTTAAAAATATAGTAGTCCTCCTGAGAACTAGATGGTCCTTCCAAGAGAACGGTGTATTTTAGCACAAAAAAAAAAACATGTGTATAACAGGAGACAAACTCCAAAGTGAACAGTGCCAAAAACCCATTTCGTCTTGAAGATACCAACTGAAACCATAAAACTTTTTTTTTTTTCGGTTTCTGGTCCCCAGGCAGACTTTCATCAGCTCTTTACGTCTTTGACCGAAGTGAGATTTAGATGCATTTTCAGCCCTAACCAGCTTGACACATATTGATCGAATGCATATTATTCTGATCTTCGTTTCATTTTTAATGAAAAATACTTATTATTCGACAATTACCCAAACCTATTTTTCATTCATACCCGCATTGAGTAACAAAACACAAAATCATTACCTAATCCATAGACATAGATAAGTTATTGATGGCTATGACTAATCGTATGATCCAATACATTTCCGTTGATTTCTCTGGTCTATAAACAAATCACAAACAAACTCACTTTATACCAGACACATTTCTTTGTTTCATAATTAGCCCTCAATACACACAATAGAAGTTCACACTTTTGCTTATTGACGACCGCCGCAAAGATTCTTTACAACTGTGCCGATGTCAATCATATAATTATACACCGCCTTTTAAATTTATTTATCGCAGGAGAAATCAGTTTTCAACGTATCTCGTCTAGTCATAACTGCGCCCTTGCATATTAGTTTGTAGTACGATTTTTAATTATTCACCACACTGAAAAATACGATGGCTTCGATTATAAACCAGTCGGTAATGGGATTAAATAAGGTACTTGTGAAACGCGTTAATTGTGTATTTTAGAGGGTTTTGTTAATAATGAGGTTAATCTCTTTTGAAAAAAATCATAGCGAAGTTTTAAGCGACTTCGCCTATTCGCGTGACCCAGGCCCTGTATTAGGAATGTGTATTTTACGGCTGTAATATCTATAATGGTGCTCGAAAAATTACTGGTCCGACGGACTAGCCAACTTTCACGTTTAGGTAGTCATCCTGAAAAACAGATGGGCACAGGACTAGCGGACTAGCGTTAGTGTCGAACCCTGGGCTCCTGTTCTAGGTCAATGTACTTTATGTTCCAGGTCAATGTATTATAATTTATGTTCCAGGTCAAGGTAATATATGTTCAAGATCAAAGTACCATATGTTCCAGGTCAAGGTACTATATGTTCCAGGGCAGTCCTGTTCCAGGTCAAGGCATGTAATGTTCCAGGTCAATGTATTATATGTTTCAGGGCAAGTTGTTATATGTTCCAGGTCAAGGTACTATATGTCCAAGGGCAATCCTCTTCCAGGTCAAGGTACTATATGTTCCAGGGCAGTCCTGTTCCAGGTCAAGGCATGTTATGTTCCAGGTCAATGTATTATATGTTTCAGGGCAAGTTGCTATATGTTCCAGGTCAAGGTACTATATGTCCAAGGGCAATCCTCTTCCATGTCAAGGTACTATATGTTCCAGGGCAGTCCTGTTCCAGGTCAAGGCATGTTATGTTCCAGGTCAATGTATTATATGTTTCAGGGCAAGTTGCTATATGTTCCCGGTCAAGGTACTATATGTCGAAGGGCAATCCTCTTCCAGGTCAAGGTACTATATGTTCCAGGGCAGTCCTGTTCCAGGTCAAGGCATGTTATGTTCCAGGTCAATGTATTATATGTTTCAGGGCAAGTTGCTATATGTTCCAGGTCAAGGTACTATATGTCCAAGGGCAATCCTGTTCCAGGTCAAGGCATTTTATGTTCCAGGTCAATGTATTATATATTTCAGGTCAAGGTACTTTATGTTCCACATCAAGGTACTATATGTTCCAGGTCAATGTAATATATGTTCCAGATCAATATATTATATGTTCCAGATCAAGGTACCATATGTTCCAGGTCAAGGTACTATATGTTCCAGGTCAATGTACTGCATGTTCCAGGTCAAGGTACTATATGTTCCAGGTCAAGGTACTGTATGTTCCAGGGCAGTCCTGTTCCAGGTCAAGGTGATTTATGTTCCAGGTCAAGGTACTATATGTTTCAGGTCAATGTACTATATGTTCCAGGTCAAGGTACTATATGTTCCAGGTCAAGGTACTATATGTTGCAGATCAAAGTACCCTATGTTGCAGTTCAAGGTACTATATGCTCCTGTTCCAGGTCAAGGTACTTTATGTTCCAGGTCAATGTATTATAATTTATGTTCCAAGTCAAGGTACTATATGTTCCAGATCAAAGTACCATATGTTCCAGGTCAAGGTACTGATATGTTCCAGAGCAGTCCTGTTCCAGGTCAAGGTACTATAGGTTCCAGGTCAAGGTACTATATGTTGCAGGGCAGTCCTGTTCCAGATCAAGGCATGTTATGTTCCAGGTCAATGTATTATATGTTCCACGTCAAGGTACTATATGTTCCAGGTCAAGGTAATATATGTTCCAGATCAAGATATTATATGTTCCAGATCAAGGTACCATATGTTCCAGGTCTAGGTACTATATGCTCCAGGGCAGTCCTTTTCCAGGTCAATTTACTTTATGTTCCAAGTCAATGTATTATATGTTCCAGGTCAAGGTACTATATGTTCCGGGTCATGGTACTTTTATGTTCCAGGTCAAGGTACTGTATATTCCAGGTTGAGGTACTATATGTTTCAGGTCAAGGTACTATATGTTCCAGGTCAAAGTATTATATGTTCCCAGTCAAGGTAATATGTTCCAAGTCAAAGTACTATATGTTACAGGTCAAGGTACTATATGTTCCAGGTCAAGGTATGATATGTTCCAGGTCAAGGTACTATATGTTCCAGATCAAAGTACCATATGTTCCAGGTCAAGGTACTGATATGTTCCAGAGCAGTCCTGTTCCAGGTCAAGGTACTATAGGTTCCAGGTCAAGGTACTATATGTTCCAGGGCAGTCCTGTTCCAGACCAAGGCATGTTATGTTCCAGGTCAATGTATTATATGTTCCACGTCAAGGTACTATATGTTCCAGGTCAAGGTAATATATGTTCTAGATCAAGATATTATATGTTCCAGATCAAGGTACCATATGTTCCAGGTCTAGGTACTATATCCTCCAGGGCAGTCCTTTTCCAGGTCAATTTACTTTATGTTCCAAGTCAATGTATTATATGTTCCAGGTCAAGGTACTATATGTTCCAGGTCATGGTACTTTTATGTTCAAGGTCAAGGTACTGTATATTCCAGGTTGAGGTACTATATGTTTCAGGTCAAGGTACTATATGTTCCAGGTCAAAGTATTATATGTTCCCAGTCAAGGCAATATGTTCCAAGTCAAACTACTATATGTTACAGGTCAAGGTACTAAATGTTCCAGGTCAAGGTATGATATGTTCCAGGTCAAGTTACTATATGTTCCAGGTCAAGGTACCATATGTTCCAGGGCAGTCCTGTTCCAGGTCAAGGTACTATATGTCCCAGGTCAAGGTACTATATTTTCCTGGTCAAGGTAATATGTTCCAAGTCAAAGTACTATATGTTCCAGATCAAGGTACTATATGTTCCAGGTCAAGGTAGTATATGTTCCAGATCAAGGTACTATATGTTCCAGGTCAAGGTACCATATGTTCCAGCGCAATCCTGTTCCAGGTCAAGGTACCACATGTTTAAGGACAGTCCAGGTCAATGAAACATTGTATACGACTCCTGGAGGGTGTGGCTAGTGAACAACAATGCTGCATATTGATTTGATTTGTACCTTATCTTCTGTCAACACAAGGTGAGAAACACATGGTGTTGCTCATTTGAAAGCATGGAGTGTTCTCTGGAGACATTGATTTAGAACAGTTTACATGCATGAAAGGTTATATTTAACAGTAATTAAATAGTAAATATAGATTATGACTTTCATAAGGGAAAGAAAAACATGCTTGCACTTTTTCCATACCTTCATGAAAGATGAACATATGAAACTCTTTGCATAAAACAGCATTCTTTTGCCAGTATGTACAGGCATAAAGGTATTTGTCATATACAGGCCCCTAGCCATCCCTGAAATTTAACAGAGGCAAATCCCTTTCTATGGTGGTCTGGTGGCATGCAAACTTCACCCCACCAACACTCCGATGTTCCTCAGCATAGCTACGGGCTGATATTCCTGCCTCGGTGTTCCTCAGTATAGCTACGGGCTGATATTCCTGCCTCGGTGTGCCTCAGCATAGCTACGGGCTGATATTCAAGTTGCCATTTGTTGCAGTGTGTTGATGATGAATGCACACAATGTACTTACCGTTGTAAGAATTTCAAAGTTTATTTTCTTCTCCCTTAAAAATTTAAGGACGCTCGGATCAACCTTTTCTCCATGGTTACCAATTCCTAACACAAGTAAATCTGAAATCATACATAGAGGAACTCTCTAAAACCGCTTTGCATTAATAAGTATGTTGTTTAATTACTTTTTACTTGTGAGAAAGTGTTGATTCTTACGAATGGTCGGAGGTACACAGCAATGGTTCTAAACAGACATAAAGGGTGGTCTGCCTCCACCACTACAGTACTGGTTGTACCCAGGAATAAGTGGGTGGTCTGCCTCCACCACTACAGTACTGGTTGTACCTAGGAATAAGTGGGTGGTCTGCCTCCACCACTACAGTACTGGTTGTACCCAGGAATAAGTGGGTGGTCTGCCTCCACCACTACAGTACTGGTTGTACCTAGGAATAAGTGGGTGGTCTGCCTCCACCACTACAGTACTGGTTGTACCCAGGAATAAGTGGGTGGTCTGCCTCCACCACTATAAAATTGAGCATCATACATTACAGAGCTCAAGATAAGCACATTTTGGGGATATGTCAGCATTACAATTTAATCTCTTAGTATATCCACACTCCCTTCGGGAGCATAGTGAGATGACATCTGCTTTGGATAAAGCATAAGTAAGGTTAGTACATATGTACCAACTAATGGAACTTGCTTCAAGTGACAACAGTCTCATCCTTGAGATTTTAAATTGTCTGTGTCATGTCTATTTAAACAAAACACCACCAGGTTGGCATTCCTGTGAAGTTTTGGAAAGATATCTTTTACAGAAGATACCCTCATAAAAGGAAATAAACCAGAAAACGGGGACAGTGACTTTGTCATTAGCATCTACTTACCTAGTTTTGGTGTTATCAACGAAAACAGAGAAAGCGAGTCTGCATTTACTTCTTCAACGCCTGATATCTGTAACCAAAAAATGCATGAACTTTAACATCAAAAATATTGACTTCTTACATAGAGACACATAGTTTAATGGGCAGAAAAATGCCAACTCCTGACAGGCCTAGATGGAGATTTGGTATCCCCATCACTTTGTTTGATTTCACTATAAAACCGAGAGTGTGGCCTTGACCTTTCAGTATGTTAACTTTTGTCAATGGTTGTACATTTGCAAATTTAATGGAAAAATACAAAATAGTTGCGGGCAATATAAAAATGAAATAGATTTTTTTATATGTTTTTGATACTTAGAACCCAAACTATGACTGTGACCTGTGACCTGACCTGACATTTTGATAATGTTATGGTAAGTCTGTGTTTGTCAGTGACTATAAGTTTGATGAAGAAATACGAAAAAATTAAAATGTAAAAGGGAATCTTATGAACGATGTCCCCGTACATGTATTTCCTTTTGAAATTGTACATAAAATAGACTCAAATACAGAATAAACTTCCAGTTTAATATGTTTATCATTTTATCTAGTCAGTGCAACCATTAAATAATAAATACAAACTTGATCAAAATTGTTTGTGCAATACTCATGCACATGATCTTGTTCGTTTGTATGGTGTTTTACGTCATTTTCAACACATGTAAGGTTATACATTTTTCCCAATAATAAATCACCACAGGTAGTGCACCCATGGTTAATTGGATTCTATGCGGCGTAACTCAGAGTGTGATCACAACGAGTGACTCGACAATGGCGTACTTTCGCCGTGTGGATTCGCCGAGTCCAAACACTGACTTGGCGTAGATTCGTGCGGCACTCAATACGACCAAACTCGGCGAATCGAGTAAAGTGTGGGTTTCGCGTGAGCTGTACTGTATATGACGGTCCATTTTTTTGTGGCGGAGGCAGACCAACCACTTTTCCTGCAGGGCTTTTTTTCATAATTTTGGGAATATGACCCGTACCCCTGGAATTGGGAATTTTAGTGCGATTTTTCATAAAATTGGGAATTTTAGCGCGATTTTTAATAAAATTCGGAAAAATATAAAGTAAAGCATTCCTTTCATAATTATATCTTTTAATACTGTTTCTGTACACCAAGATAAACAGAAGCATTTATTTAAGCTTTTGAATCCCAATCATTGGATTGGCACACTTGGTGAGAGGATAAGGTTTACAACGCAATGTCGTTAACCATTCGGCCACGGAGACACTTCACATGATCTAGATTATGACCTATTGTACAGGGTGTATGTTTCAGCCAAATGTTTTTTTATTTTTCAGAAAAAATTGAACTTTAAAGTAAATAAGTTTTATATCAGTGAAACAAACATTTTTAGTGGTAAATAAAATTACCTTATTTTTCAAAATCGGTTGAGAAAAAAACGTTCCATGAGCGAAAGTTGTTTTTGGTCGGGCATATTCAATGCAAAATTCTGCTGCATTAGTTTTTTTGTTGTAGTTTTTTTCAGAATTTGTGATCATGATCACATCCAAAAATGGTTTTAATGTGTTGTACAAACGTAAATAAAGACATCATGTTTGTTTTTTATAACAAACTATTGAGGCTAACTGAAGTTATTTGAGATTTCTTAAGTTTCTGCTGTCCCAGCAACAAGGCGTTTACATCGGAAAAGGACCCATCAAAAATGCATATTAGCTGTAAAATATTTATTCCTCAACCGATTTTCCAAACCAAGGTCTTTTTATTTACCACTAAAAATGCCAGTTCTAATGATATATAATTTATGTATGTATTGTTAAAATTATTCATGTTATTGTTGAAAAACCTTTGGCTGAAACCAGTGCCCAGAACAATAAACACACTATTGATCAAGTCACATGTTAATCAGTTTTGTATTTATTATTTATGATATATAGCACTGACTAGTTAAAAGTGAGAATATATGAAACTTGAATAGCAGATCAATATTCAATATTTGTTTAATTAACTCAGCGATTTCAACCAATGATGGAGAGGCAAAATGCAATCCCATAAGCCCCTTGGTAGCCAGATGAGTGAAAAGGGTGAGGATCAATTATCAGGTTTATATTAGTCATAACAAAATTCATTAAAATTTCTTTTTAAGTGCTTTTAAAAATGTATAGTTTATAAACTAATAAAAACATAATTTTATATTGACCTTTTTTTTTAAGCATGACATACTGTATACCCCGGTTTAAATGACCCCAAGGTACATGTATATACATTTTACAAAAGGGGGATGTTTATATGAGGCAGCTTTAATAAGAAAAGCAAATTTGTAATTAGGTATTTATAAACAAAATGTTACAAGAAGCATTAATAGTGGTACGAACGCTGAATTGTGTATAGCTAACCTTTACCGCAGATATGTAAGATGAAAACTGGTATAATTTTGCTAAAAGGCATGACAGAGTTATGGTGCTTGTAAGATGATGAACATGTATGCCAAGTTTCAAAGTTTTCTCTTTATAGATTTTTGGAATATGACTAAAAATTCAAAATTTTAACCAAACATCTAAGTGGAAAATGGGCATAGTTCTTGTAAAAGGCACGAGTTATCTCTTTCATGGACGTCTATTATACCAACTAACGGTATGGAAAAATGACACTGTAATTGAATTATTAGTGTATTTGATGCCCCTGAGGGGTCAATTTTTTTTTTAATTATGTCTCAAGCTAACATTTTGCTTAAGGGATTACAGTGTATAGTAATATGTTGTTCTCCTGTATGTGTGCGTGAGGTTGGAGGGGAGGTGGGGTCCTGTGTGAAGAAAACTTGGGTATTTGCGATGGCGCGCCGTCAAATTCGTTCTGCATATATAGTTCATCTCTCATAGACGATTACATACACCAAGTTACATGTATGTGCAAAAATACGGAAAAATGAAAGTGTAATTGAATTTTTAGTGTACCGGTATTTGACCTTTTGACCCCACTCAGGGCCACTGGGAGCCAAAGATAATGTTGATCTTGCATGCCATCATCATATGGTGGTCATACCCTAAGTATGGTTGAATTCTGTTCAGCGGCTTAGGAGGAGATGCGGAACGGACGGACGGACTGACAAACGGAGGCGATTTTAATATATATACTGTTTTTTTTCTTCAAAAACATGGAAATAAATATATACTTGCCTTCCAGCTCAAGAAGCTTCTAGGGAAGAAGACGCATGGTCCATCAATCTTAAAACCTGTATTAAGCTTGAAGCCTTTGTCACTGTACTTCTCGATATATATATTGGCACCACCTTCTTGGCTCAGCATGGTCACTGTTACACCCTTATCTTGAAGGTCTCGATCATCTGGTATTATATCCTTTGTGATTGACATACATCTTTGAAAGGATCTGCAAAGAACACTTCTAATATGGAATTTTTATTTCTAAATGTTATTCACAGTTACTCCCCGAGAGAGGATACAAATGAATCTGGGATCACCTAACTTTACTTAAAGTCTTTATCCCGCCATCAACAGCCAACTTTTACAACATATGTACACCGTTTCTAAACCTACTGATGATTGAGGAGGTATAAATATAACTTACATATTGAGAATCTAAACTCTATAGACACAACATAAACGGCTTTAACCAGACAGGACAAACCCCAAAACTGGAGCATCGAATTAAAAGTATTGTAAGAACCCATGAATAAACCTATATACAGTATTATATGACCTGGACAGAGTTGTGATAAATGGTTTTGTAGTGTAATTTTGCCACTATCCGACAGGTTGATTTCTTCAATAATGAATACAGTCCTATGGTTCTTTTAACCCTTAACCCGCTACATATATATATATATATAGACTGTTCTTTCTTTGAATTAAGACTATTCCATTTATGTGACAAAGGGTTGTTTTGGGGAAATGACTGATCAGCAGCCAGACATTGGAAATCATGATCAGTCTGCAAGTTACTCGCAGGCTGATCTGGGTTTACAATGGACGCAAGGCTATTATAGTCTTGTTTAGTAGGTTAATGGTTAAATGCCGTAAGGAAAGACAATAATTATCGACATAACCAGTTATATATAATGTGGTCATCCGAAGGACAAATAAGCCGGAGTAAACATAGGTAACTTGCACAAAGACACAGTGTTCTGCAGATACATCTCACACCAGCAACCTTATAAAAAATTACAAATTTTATGTCCGATATACAATGTCCATGAGGATTTATAATTATGATGTTCCGAGAATCACAATACAGATATAAAAATCAAACAGGAGAAGCAGCATTCAAGGACGACAGTCAACCACAAACATACACAGAAACAAAGAACAAATTTAAAGATGAATAAAAGGTCAAATAAGACATCACAAACACAAAAGGGTTGACAATAGGGCTACCGCCTTGAAACTTCCACAGTAGGATAGCATTGTTGGAAGGTTGACTACTAAAGTGAGAAGAAATGACTGGAGCATCAGCATCATAGTATAAATGTCAATACTTTAAAATAAACAAGAAATATGTCCATGGGACACGGATGCCCCCACTAAAAACAATCAGTGAAAAACGTGAAATTTTACAAAAAAAGGGCCGTAATTCAGGACAAACGGATGGACACTCCGGGCTAATGCTATATGCCCTTTCACCATTCGGTGGTGATTGCATAAAAATTGCCCATGTAACAAAGATGCTCCACTCCGAGTTTTGGATACTTATAAAGCAGCATCATTGAAGAAGGCATTGTTGTTTTATAAGAAGCAAGTAAAATTATGTACATGTAATTGGGCCATAATAAATTAACTGCTAGATTCTCATCCCCGCCCGCCCCCTTTTTTTTATGCCGCTCCGGTAATTTTTATTTCTTCATCAAAAAAAAAAATTATTGCTGAAAGTATGAAACACTATCACTATTGAAAATGTGTTTTCAATCTTGAAAGTACTCAGTAGTATGTTTTACTATTTTTGCCTTGTGTACAGCCAATTTCCATATAAAATAAAAAATAAAATTTCACACCCGGCCCTATTTTGAAATAAATTTGGATGAGAAACTAGCATTTAATTTATTATGGCCTAATGGATGATAGATTGAAAGGTAAAGGCTATATAGGTGATTTAGAAATGGAGGTAATAAACCTTAACCAGAATAACTGAAGTGTTAAAATTAGGTCACTGTCAGTTATGGTGACATGTTTTAGTCAAAATATATCGCACTTGCCTACATGTACATGTACCTGTGACTGATGAGTGAAGAGATATATTGACTTAAAAATGGAGCAGACACGGTGTGGGCATAAAAACAAGCAAGAGGTCACCTTAAGAAACTATGCTCTATTAGAGGATGTTATTTTTCTTTTAGATGTTATTACATGTTTCGAGTTAGAGTAGTTTTTTGAATTGAGTACTTGGTCCAAAGGTTGTTTTCTTTTTGATAACCTCTGTTTTGCAGGTGTTGTATGCTATTTCCCAGTCTAGTACCTGTAACTGGAGCAAGGTTACAGAGTCTTTCTAGTCTCATTTATTTGACGTTTTTTGGTGCTTTTTTTACATCTGGATGTTTATAGGTGCATCCTAGAGGAGGACGGCGTATATCAACAATCATCTTGCCGTTTGTAGACATGTATTTTATGCCAGGCCCGTCGATCATTTTGGGGGACTGCGACCCATACCCTTGGGTGGGGGAATTTTAGCGTGCTTTTCTGTGCTTTTACAGGAAAGGGGGAATTATTTTGTGGCCATAATTTTGATTATAATCAGTGTTTTAAATAGTCTACATGTTTTATTTGTATTAAATACAGTTTGTACTCAATATTTTACGTACCAGAAGTTTTTTTTCATAATCTTTTTTATAATTTTTTTTTTTCAGGGGGGAATTTCAAGTCTGAAATGAGGGAAAAAAACATACTTTTTGGAGTGGGGAATGTGTCCGGTTGCCGTACGCAAAATTGGCAGATTGACGGCCCTGTATGCACTACGAGTCTTCCATTCTCCCGATGATATGATGTAAGAGTCAGTTGCAGGCAAAGAGGTGAGATTGACATGACTCTGTCGGGTAGGTCATTTAAATATGCACGAAAGAGAAGGAGACCCGAGATGGTACTCTTGGGGACACATGACTTTACTTGGGAAACACGTGACTGCGTACTGTCTTGGATAAAACTAGTGACAGGAAATCCTCAATCAAGCCTGGATGTTTCCTCTCATTCCTCAGTGGTTAAGTTTCTGATAGAGATGATGGTTTAATTTTTGTTTCAACAGAATATCTGTGAAACAATGAACATTTAAATCTGCCAAATGAAAGATAATTGTTGGCATTATTTTTTAAAGAAATTAACCTGCCAAATTACACAACAAAAATAATTATCAAAACTCTGTCCAGGTGTTCAGGTCATATAATAATGTATCGTCTTTATATCTGTTTTCGACCGACGGCGGAAATTACGTCTGCGCACGTTTATTATGCAAATTTCGTCTATCATTTTTTATCAGGGCTCGCACTGGGATGCGCAAATGGTGCAAAATGTGCAAAATGTGCATAGAAATGAAATATGACGCAAGAAAAAACAAATTTGCAAAAGTGATTTGCGCAAAAGAATACATATATCCAAATCTCTTCTTTCCAACTGACAATTGGAAAAAAAAGATGCGGGAAGATATGACCATTCGCCACTTCCCGCGCAACCCCACTTCCACCGTCAAATGCCACCACTCCTTAAAAAAATCCTGGGGAAAGCTCCGTTCTAAAGTTACCTGAGCTTCCAATTCCTAAATGTTTCGAAATGTTCTAACATGAATTCTACTGTAGAACAATACATTGTGAGTCTAAAAGTTCTATCTGTAACCTCAGTTTGTTTTAGGTAGTAAACAGGGTTATAGTTAAGTATCTCTAAATTTGTGGACCATGTTAGCTTAAAATTTCAAGTAATGTACCTTAAAGAAAATATTTGGCTCCAATTTGGCTTTTAACTTTTTTTTCATTTGGCGAAAGTACTTGCGCAAAGAAAAAAATAGCCAGTGCAAGCCCTGTTTATGATCGTCTGCTAAACTGCTAAATGAATAGTTCTTTAGAAACAACAACAGAAAACACTAGCAAATAAGTTTTTTTAAGGCTACAGATAATTTTCCTATGGACAATTGATCTCTTTACCAGTGTTTTCGCCATTAAATGCATCCCATTTTAAAGCAAACTTAAAGGTGAAATAGGGCGTGTCTTTTGAGTATATATTCGAAAATATATATATATAATATACAATCTGTTCAAATCTTACACTTATTGGTTGTCCCGTTTTCTCACAGTAGCCAGTTTTATCTCATAGCGCACACGCTTCGAGTTTCGCCCTGGTAATTGTCACGTGATCCTGTGACGTCATTGGTACCAAACGATTAGCGGTGTCGCATTGAGTTGTATAGTATTGTCTATGTAGGATTACGTTTTATGGTACTTGTTAAAAATGCCGTGTGCTGTTGCTGGGTGAAAAAGTTTGCATAAAGAAGGACAAGGTAATAACCTAAGTTTCTTTTGTTTCCCTAATCGAGATAATGATATATTAAGTTTTGAAGTGTGGGTAGACCGTTACCGAAGAAAATCGCCGGACTCGTCGAGAAAGTGGCAACCTACGAAAGACGCGCGAGTTTGTAGCAAACACTTTGAGTTGACTTCGTGGGAAGATCATCCTATGGGTTCCTTATCTTTGAATTTGGAGAACAAAAGGCCATGCATATTAAAATCAACAGCGGTACTTACGATATTTGACTATAAAAATGAGAAGTGCATAACCCGCCGTCACCAAGCAAGTTGTATTCGCCTATTCGACCGGCGTTGAAGAGGAAATTCATACATGAAGCAAGATTGAAATTTATGTTTAATTATCTTAGCACCTCATCGGGTTTACGTGATAAATTGAAGAAAGGTGTATAGTCTTAGATCTTTATATACACCGTGAATGTTTAGTTGTTGAATTAGAAGCATGCGTCTTTACGTGAATCAATGAAGAGTTGACAGCGCTAATAATATGTAGCCATCTTTTTTTTAAATATTGCTAAGAAAGTTCAGCATATAAATTTAAATGAATCCGGTTAAATAAACACTGTGTCTTTGTTTCCAAATTTTAATTTTAATAATTTTAAATTATACACCCTCTTCTGCCAATAGTGTTATAAATATATATTATCAACATATATAGGTCTATGGATTTGGAAAAAAATACAAAATGTTTCATGGATATCTATTACAAGGCAGAAAATTAATAATATTACTAGCTTTTATATTAATGCAGTAATGTTTTATGGCAAAGCAACAACAATAACGCCTCTTAGCTCGTGAAATAAGTAAAACAAGTATAATAGAACAATATACTTTATATTATGGTAATTTGATATGTTTGGTCTGTTTTCGATCTGTATATCAGGAGTAAGTATATATGAGTAAGTATACTTACTGTCTATATCGTGCTCATTATACATTTGGCTATATTATTTATATCATACTATTTTTTTCTGTTTGTGCGCGACAAATTAGAGCTTGCATATCATGTGATATATCCGTCTTGTGCAATACGCGTCTGCCCTCGGCGATATTACACCGCTCAAGTAATTGCAATAAATCGGAAATATATCTTAAAACTAGGTTTCCCTAAATGGTGCGTGCTTGTGTGATATACCGACGTATGTACCCTAATTAGGCTGTACTTCAATAGTGCACCGCAATATTTGATTAGTCTGTATTGATATTTGGGGGCAGTGGAGACCAGAGAGTGTGTCATGTTGCAAACACCGCTCCTAGAGTGTTTGGTGCTGATGGCGACCTATGGAAAATATATAATACTATAGAAATTATGGTGCCGAAATTATATGCTGTTTTATTTACTATTGTTTTTATTCATTTTTTATCAATTATGGATAATATCTAATAAATATATATGTTCCATGTCTACTTATCGGCAAAAACATCTGACGCTCGTATTTAGGCCAGGTCCATTCATTCGGAATATACTACATTTTGCGGTTATTCTGTATGTTCTAAGTTATTGCAGTGTTGCGGGTGACTTACTGTCAGATTTCGATGAAAACAATGTTTACGTTTTTTTTCGTTTGTTGTTGCTGTAACTGTATAAATACACTATTTTGTTAGATTAGTGAATAGTGTAATGAACCGCTGAACGTAACGAATGACATGAAACGATAGTCTTTACAAGCTTTCCATTTGCACCTGCCCCACGTTCGACTTCATCATCAGTTGATGAATCCGATGTACTTTTGTCCTCAGACACGTATTCTGGCTCAAAATCGTAAGGTTGCACATTGTGTAACTGTCTTATCACGGGCATTTCCTCTGACTCGGTATCATGATCGCTTAATTCTCGCATTTTCACACAAGGTATACTGTTTTGCATTCAGTCCCAATGTAAACAAAAATAGTTTGTTCCCAATGACATCACTTCCGGTAATTCGCGAAAGAGTTTTTCCCCTTAGATTTTTTTCGATATTTTAGCAATGCCTGTTAGCCTGGTCGATTTTTATCTTTAAAAACATATTTTCACTAAACATACATTAATGGCATAGTAAAAATCGCATTTATAATGATATTTAATACCTAAAAACATATCAAAAGCGGATTTGTTGATTTAAGACCAAGTTCTGCTTTAAACAAAAAAAAAGAAAAGTTTATGAGGTAGTGCTGATTTAATCCTTGCCGTTGATTAGATATCAACAAGTTTTATTTACTCGTAAAATGAGAAGTAGTAAATGGGTTATATCAGGGGTGGGGTACCTGAATAAAACAAGCAGCAATATCGGTGTTTGTGTATTGCTGCTTGTGTTAAAAACATCTGGTAATTTCCTACGTGACATGTGACCTTTAGAAATTCCTGACAAGCAGACGGACATGTTTTGAAAACAGCAGTAGACAATAATTTTAAAGCTCCAGAGTATTGAAAAAAAAAAGATTTTAGGGTGATGAGGGTAGACATTTACTCATATTTTTTTCATAGAAAATAAGTAAGGCTTTGTTTCTTCTTATTAAATTAAAAAAATAGTTGATATTTTTGCATTTTTTTCTACGCTGTCAGCTAGTGTGAATTTAGGTCAACAAATTTGCATAACATTGCCCGTATGAAAATACTGCATCTCGCGATAAAAGCTATAGTAAATAAGGTGAAAGTAAACACATGTCATTCACTGGAAACAAATAAGTTGAGGTCATCCATTTACAAATGTTATCGGATGGAAAATGAACAAAATTTAATCAAAGCCTTGGTAGTTTTTGTTAAAGTTTGACTACTTTAGATTAGCTAACATCATATTATGTCAAATATAGAATGTATTACTGATATATGTAGCCAACTGTCGTTAAGTGGGCGTAAACTAAGAGGCCGAGGATATATGTGCCGATTAAAAGTATAGGTCTATTCACATGTTCATAAAATTCCCATGATTGAATATGTTTTACCTTAATATGAATTATGAGTTTCGGTAGTAACTCTTAATTGAGAGCTCCAATTTTGGGTTTTAGCCTGGCTGGTTAAAGCCGCATATAGTGTGTCTATAGAGTTTGGAGTCTCAAAATATTTAAGTTATATTTATATACCTTGAAGTCAGTTAGTAGGTTTAGAAATGGTGTACATCTGTTGTAAAATTTGCCTGTCAATAGCAGGATAAGAACTTAAAATAAAGTGAATTAATTGACAATGAGCCTGAAGTGTATTGGTCGCTAAGAGAGCAAAACTTTGGTGAATATATCCGGATATTAGGTCTATCCGATTACCAGTATTTCAGTGAAGTCATTGACCTCACCTCTGATTTTAAACTCGTAAGATTTATATATTATAACAATACGAGATCTATGAACAAATATAAAGAGAAATTACTTGAATGTTGACTGCTGGTAAAGCAGAATTCGCCTCACAACGCTGAGAGACATCTTTTCAAATATAAAAAATGTTTTGTAAAGTTTACATGCACACCGCAATATCTCCGTTTAAATAAAACATTAGCTTTTTAAGGATGATATTAGAAATATTCCGAATAACGTACGAAGGGGCATAACTTCAAAAACATGAAGCTACAGCTGTTGTTTCAGAGATTTTGAGGATTTGCAGGTTGAACCTTCGGTTGAACTTCAGTATTTGAGATAACAATATTTATTTATCCAATCTTAAATGCACCTATCTATCTCTATCTAGCTATCTATCTATACTGCATTCGTTCATGTCTGAACATCACAGCTGGTGGCCGTGCTGGGTTTGGGTACAGGACATTTCGTACCTTGGACGTTTCGTACCGTGGTTGTGTTACAATGTGTTACAAATACGTCATCGTTATTAACTAGGTTGCGATATGTGTTGTTTGTGAAATATAGTAGAAGTTTCATTTGTTAAAGCCGATTTATTGAGGAAATAAAATTAAATTAAATGTAGGCAATTACAGGGATCAACCAAGAGTGAATTTCAATGAGACAAAATGTCCCATTTGCTTGATTGTAATGAGACATTCACCATTTTCTTGAAAAATTTCGGATGCGAAGCCGAATGACCAGTGGTTGTTCGTCGACCGCACATATCGCTGGAGGCCGCCAGGCGGGTTTTGGGGCATGGGCATGACCCCCAGAACATTTTTGAAATTTCCTGCATTCTGGGTCATTCCCAGTAGTGAAAGTAGAAGTTGTTAAACCATCCGAAATAAAGCGTGACCGAATTTACGTCAACTTTTTACACTAACATAGCTTTATAATTGCTTGCCCCGCTCCAGTAGTTAATCGCGTCAAATCATTATAGATTGGGGGATAATGGTCAGATATGACTAGAAGTTGATGAATTATTATAAAAATGGCCATGATTATTCATAATCGATCGATTTTCTTTGACACCCCCGCTTTCACGAAGCAAAAGCGAACCGGAAGTTTACCGACATAATCTCGTTTTGATTTTTTTAATGTGATTTTCGAATAATGTGATATTTTCTCATTTTATATATTTTAATCGCAAATAAATGGATCTGAGCAAATTTACTTGAGATTTTTAATGAAATGTAAATAAATATATTTTCATTACAAACCGAAAAGATGAAAATGGATTTCCCCAAATTCGGTGCAACAATTTGTTCCATTTGTCTTTTTTTCATGCGATTTTTTAGATTTTAATGCGAGAATATCGCGGAATCGCGGCCTAGAGTAATCCCTGCAATTAAGTTAATCATCTTTGTTTGTTCCACATTCTCTTTATTTATTAGGCTATCTATGGAAATATTTATCGTAAATGTTATTTCATATTTGTGGTCCACTTTGCTTAACATTTAAGTTATTATGTCAGTTACACAATGACACATAACATGATAAAAAGGGGAACTTTATATTAATTGTACATAAAAAATATTACATCACATTTCAATATACATGTAAAATACAAAATCTAAATCGCCGATATTAAATATCTATTAAAACATGAATTTAATTAGCATACAAAATGCGCTTTGGACGTTTTGTACCCAGTAAACTTTGGACGTTTCGTACCCTTAACAGTGTACGAAACGTCCAACGATCCAGGTACGAAATGTCCAAAGGCAAGGTATGAAACGTCCAATGGCCAAGGTACGAAACGTCCAACTCATTGGTACAGGTACAAAACTTCCAAAGGCAAGGTACGAAATGTCCAATGTCCAAGGTACGAAACGTCCATAATTCCCAGGTGGTGGCGTAAGACATTTGGTATCAGTCAGGTAACACACAAATTATATAAAAACTTTACTGACTTAGTCACCATTAAAACTATTTACAAGAAGTATTATTAAAGACACTTACCGTTGTGTCTTTGACTGCACTGATGCTTAGATTTGTGACTTAACCTCATCCACAGTTGTCCTGATACTGTGACTGTGTATTAGATAAATAAATAATATGATGCTGTGTATTAGATAGATAAATAATCTGATACTGTGTATTAGATAGGTAAATAATCTGATACTGTGTATTAGATAGATAAATAATCTGATACTGTGTATTAGATAGGTAAATAATCTGATACTGTGTATTAGATAGGTAAATAATCTGATACTCTGATACTGTGTATTAGATAGATAAATAATCTGATACTGTGTATTAGATAGATAAATAATCTGATACTGTGTATTAGATAGGTAAATAATCTGATGCTGTGTATTAGATAGATAAATAATCTGATACTGTGTATTAGATAGATAAATAATCTGATACTGTGTATTAGATAGGTAAATAATCTGATACTGTGTATTAGATAGATAAATAATCTGATACTGTGTATTAGATCGATAAATAATCTGATACTGTGTATTAGATAGGTAAATAACATGATACTGTGTATTAGATAGATAAATAATCTGATACTGTGTATTAGATAGATAAATAATCTGATACTGTGTATTAGATAGGTAAATAATCTGATGCTGTGTATTAGATAGATAAATAATCTGATACTGTGTATTAGATAGATAAATAATCTGATACTGTGTATTAGATAGGTAAATACTCCATGTATTAGATAGATAAATAATCTGATACTGTGTATTAGATAGATAAATAATCTGATACTGTGTATTAGATAGGTAAATAATCTGATACTGTGTATTAGATAGGTAAATAATCTGATGCTGTGTATTAGATATGTAAATAATCTGATACTGTGTATTAGATAGGTAAATAATCTGCTACTGTGTATTAGATAGATAAATAATCTGATGCTGTGTATTAGATAGATAAATAATCTGATGCTGTGTATTAGATAGATAAATAATCTGATGCTGTGTATTAGATAGATAAATAATCTGATACTGTGTATTAGATAGATAAATAATCTGATGCTGTGTATTAGATAGATAAATAATCTGATGCTGTGTATTAGATAGATAAATAATCTGATACTGTGTATTAGATAGATAAATAATCTGATACTGTGTATTAGATAGATAAATAATCTGATACTGTGTATTAGATAGGTAAATAATCCATGTATTAGATAGATAAATAATCTGATACTGTGTATTAGATAAATAAATAGTCTGATACCGTGTATTAGATAGGTAAATAATCTGATGCTGTGTATTAGATAGATAAATAATCTGAAACTGTGTATTAGATAGGTAAATAATCTGATACTGTGTATTAGATAGATAAATAATCTGATACTGTGTATTAGATAGGTAAATAATCTGATACTATGTATTAGATCGATAAATAATCTGATACTGTGTATTAGATAGGTAAATAATATGATACTGTGTATTAGATAGATAAATAATCTGATACTGTGTATTAGATAGATAAATAATCTGATACTGTGTATTAGATAGGTAAATAATCTGATGGTGTGTTTTAGATAGATAAATAATCTGATGCTGTGTATTAGATAGATAAATAATCTGATACTGTGTATAAGATAGATAAATAATCTGATACTGTGTATTAGATAGGTAAATAATCCATGTATTAGATAGATAAATAATCTGATACTGTGTATTAGATAGATAAATAATCTGATACTGTGTATTATATATGTAAATAATCTGATACTGTGTATTAGATAGGTAAATAATCTGATACTGTGTATTAGATAGGTAAATAATCTGATGCTGTGTATTAGATAGATAAATAATCTGATACTGTGTATTAGATAGATAAATAATCTGATGCTGTGTATTAGATAGATAAATAATCTGATACTGTGTATTAGATAGATAAATAATCTGATGCTGTGTATTAGATAGATAAATAATCTGATACTGTGTATTAGATAGGTAAATAATCTGATACTGTGACCGTGTATTAGATAGGCAAATAATCTGATACTGTGACTGTGTATTAGATAGGTAAATAATCCATGTATTAGATAAATAATCTGATGCTGTGTATTAGATAGATAAATAATCTGATACTGTGTATAAGATAGATAAATAATCTGATACTGTGTATTAGATAGGTAAATAATCCATGTATTAGATAGATAAATAATCTGATACTGTGTATTAGATAGATAAATAATCTGATACTGTGTATTAGATATGTAAATAATCTGATTATGTGTAATAGATAGGTAAATAATCTGATACTGTGTATTAGATAGATAAATAATCTGATGCTGTGTATTAGATAGATAAATAATCTGATACTGTGTATTAGATAGATAAATAATCTGATGCTGTGTATTAGATAGATAAATAATCTGATACTGTGTATTAGATAGATAAATAATCTGATGCTGTGTATTAGATAGATAAATAATCTGATACTGTGTATTAGATAGGTAAATAATCTGATACTGTGACCGTGTATTAGATAGGCAAATAATCTGATACTGTGACTGTGTATTAGATAGGTAAATAATCCATGTATTAGATAAATAAATAGTCTGATACCGTGTATTAGATAGATAAATAATCTCATACTGGGTATAAGATAGGTAAATAATCCATGTATTAGATAGATAAATAATCTGATACTGTGTATTAGATAGATAAATAGTCTGATACTGTGTATTTGATAAATAAATAATCTCATACTGGGTATTAGATAGGTAAATAATCCATGTATTAGATAGATAAATAAGCTGGTACTGTGTATTAGATAAATAAATAGGCTGATACTGTGAATTTAGTCTGGTACTGTGTATTAGATAGATAAATAATCTGATACTGTGTATTAGATAGGTAAATAATCTGATACTGGGTATTAGATAGATAAATAATCTGATACTGTGTATAAGATAGGTAAATAATCCATGTATTAGATAGATAAATAATCTGGTACTGTGTATAAGATAGATAAATAGTCTGATACTGTGTATTAGATAGATAAATAATCTGATGCTGTGTATTAGATAGATAAATAATCTGATACTGTGTATTAGATAGGTAAATAATCTGATACTGTGACTGTGTATTAGATACTAGGTAAATAATCTGATACTGTGACTGTGTATTAGATAGGTAAATAATCCATGTATTAGATAAATACATAGTCTGATACCGTGTATTAGATAGATAAATAATCTCATACTGGGTATTAGATAGGTAAATAATCCATGTATTAGATAGATAAATAATCTGATACTGTGTATTAGATAGATAAATAGTCTGATACTGTGTATTTGATAAATAAATAATCTCATACTGGGTATTAGATAGGTAAATAATCCATGTATTAGATAGATAAATAATCTGATACTGTGTATTAGATAAATAAATAGGCTGATACTGTGAATTTAGTCTGGTACTGTGTATTAGATAGATAAATTATCTGATACTGTGTATTAGATAGGTAAATAATCTGATACTGTAACTGTGTATTAGATAGGTAAGTAATCTCATACTGTGACTGTGTATTTGATAGGTAAATAATCCATGTATTAGATAAATACATAGTCTGATACCGTGTATTAGATAGATAAATAATCTCATACTGGGTATTAGATAGGTAAATAATCCACGTATTAGATAGATAAATAATCTGATACTGGGTATTAGATAGATAAAAAATCTGATACTGTGTATTAGATAGGTAAATAATCTGATACTGTAACTGTGTATTAGATAGGTAAATAATCTCATACTGTGACTGTGTATTTGATAGGTAAATAATCCATGTATTAGATAAATACATAGTCTGATACCGTGTATTAGATAGATAAATAATCTCATACTGGGTATTAGATAGGTAAATAATCCACGTATTAGATAGATAAATAATCTGATACTGTGTATTAGATAGATAAATAGTCTGATACTGTGTATTTGATAAATAAATAATCTCATACTGGGTATTAGATAGGTAAATAATCCATGTATTAGATAGATAAATAATCTGATACTGTGTATTAGATAGATACATAGTCTGATACTGTGTATTTGATAAATAAATAATCTCATACTGGGTATTAGATAGGTAAATAATCCATGTATTAGATAGATAAATAATCTGGTACTGTGTATTAGATAAATAAATAGGCTGATACTGTGAATTTAGTCTGGTACTGTGTATTAGATAGATAAATAATCTGATACTGTGTATTAGATAGGTAAATAATCTGATACTGGGTATTAGATAGATAAATAATCTCATACTGGGTATTAGATAGGTAAATAATCCATGTATTAGATCGATAAATAATCTGATACTGTGTATTAGATAGATAAATAATCTCATACTGGGTATTAGATAGGTAAATAATCTGATACTGTGTATTAGATAGATAAATAATCTCATACTGGGTATTAGATAGATAAATAGTCTGATACTGTGTATTTGATAAATAAATAATCTCATACTGGGTATTAGATAGGTAAATAATCCATGTATTAGATAGATAAATAATTTGGTACTGTGTATTAGATAAATAAATAGGCTAATACTGTGAATTTAGTCTGGTACTGTGTATTAGATAGATAAATAATCTGATACTGTGTATTAGATAGGTAAATAATCTGATACTGGGTATTAGATAGATAAATAATCTGATACTGTGTATTAGATAGGTAAATACTCCATGTATTAGATAGATAAATAATCTGGTACTGTGTATAAGATAGATACTTAGTCTGATACTGTGTATTAGATAGATAAATAGTCTGGTACTGTGTATTAGATAGATAAATAGTCTGGTACAGTGTATTAGATAGATACATAGTCTGGTACTGTGTATTAGATAGATAGATAGTCTGGTACTGTGTATTAGATAAATAAATAGTCTGGTACTGTGTATTAGATAAATAAATAGTCTGGTACTGTGTATTAGATAAATAAATAGGCTGATACTGTGCATTTAGCCTGGTACTGTGTATTAGATAGATAAATAATCTGGTACTGTGTATTAGATAAATAAATAGTCTGGTACTGTGTATTAGATAAATAAATAGGCTGATACTGTGAATTTAGTCTGGTACTGCTTATTAGATAGATAAATAGTCTGATACTGTGTATTAAATAGATAAATAGTCAGGTAAGTTGTGTATTAGATACTGTGTACTGTAAGCATATTAATATTGGCGGTGGATTTTTATTGGCGGTCAAGGTCGGAAGCCCCAAAATAAATCCACCACCAATATTTCTCCTACCACAAAGCTTAATAAGATCATAAACAACTAACAAGTTAATTGCCATTGATTTTAATTTCCATATACATGGCTAACTTACAAACAAGGGGGAGAACTAATTAATGCAGATACAAGCAGTGATTTGCTGTTTATCATCTAATACTATAATGGGCAATTGCTTTGAACAGTGAATAAATACACTTAAATCTTTTTTAAACCAGTGTTTTGTTATCATCATCATCATAATAGAAGTTTGACAGTATAAAAAATCATGTATAAATGCATTTTTACACTCATTGTTTTGTATTACATTGACTAAACACACTATAACCACATCGCCACTATGATAACTATTCACACCATCAGTGCCCTTTGTAAATTTATAGCAATTATCGAGCGTGTTTAGTTTGACTTTTTTTCAAATTGACAATGTAGAAAAAGTGAAAATCGTTCACAATAATAAATAGCGTTTCTCTGCTCTCTCTGTATAATTACAGTTTAACTATCGGGATCTAACTTTAATATAAAGTGTGTTTACTAATGCCACAGTTATTTTATGACCACTTCAACTCCTACTACAATTCAAAGGTACAGTTTTATGAGTTATTTTCCTTATTTCAAAATTCGCCATTTTAATGTTAATTGACAAGTCTTGAAGGTAAAACCGAACGTAACAAAAAGAAGGTAAAAGGTTTTTAATTTGGCGAAAATACCATTGATCCGCCAAATATAATCACCGCCAACATATCCATTTTCAAAAACCGCAAAATTTTGCATCCGCCAAATAAAATCCATATACAGTATTAGATGGATAAATAGTCTGATACTGTGTATTAGATAGATAAATAGTCTGGTAAATTGTGTATTAGATAAATAAATAGTCTGATACTGTGTATTAAATAGATAAATAGTATGATACTGTGTATTAGATAAATAAATAGTCTGAAACTGTGTATTAGATAAATAAATAGTATGGTGCTGTGTATTAGATAGGTAAATAGTCTGGAACTGTGTATTAAATAGATAAATAGTCAGTGTATTAGATAGATACATATTTTGTTTTGTATGGTGTTTTACGTCATTTTTAACTCATGTAAGGTTGATTATTTTTTTGTGGTGGAGGCAGAATAGCCACTTTTCCTGGGTCGAACAAGTACTGTACACCTCCCGCCATCTGTAAGAATCGACACTTCCTCACAAGTCAAGCTCCCAGTGGGATTCGAACCCACATATGTGAGAGGCGAGTAGGTTTTCAAAGCAGTGGCATTAACCCCTCGGCCAAGAAGATAGGATATATACTCTGGCGTATTAGATAATTATTTTGATATCAGAGGCATAGCTACAGTGTTTTGTAAGTGTATGCAAGAGAGACAGTATGCTAGTGGTGTCATGGGCATGTCCCCCTGTATTTTTTTTTATTTTAGATACTCTGTGGTGCATTTTGGGAGTATTTCATTAAGTTTGAAATACATATTCTCAAGATTTAGCCTGAATTTTGAAACGTTCATGGACAACTGAATAGGAAAAGATGTCCTCTTAAACCCCGCTCTTTTTTTCCTTTTCTTTTTTGGTTGCGTTTTTGGTCTTTTTAATTTTCTTGTTTTTGCAGGCATATGTGTACGCAGCTGCATACTTTGCATACAGGTAGCTACGCTCCTGCATATGGTAAAATTATAATTCTGCTACATATATAGAACTATGCATGTATTAGTCAGTAGTCTGATATCTTGTATTCGCTAACACGTTTACAGATATTGGCGTTAGTATTAAACAACACGCTTCCTGTTTGTGATGATATCTACTGTCAGTGGTATACCATGTTCAAATATAAAATATTGAGTTCTACTTTCAGCATCCCAAAATGAGACGGACAATGCTATTTTGGTTTGGAAATCTCCAGAAGAATTATTATCAAGGGAGACCATTAGGATATGTTACATTTTCAAGACTCCTACACTACTGGTGTTCATCTAAAGACGTGAAGGTCGACATAATGCAGAAAAGATCATGTAACAGGCTTGTAGGTCATGAGGCGGGTAATTTGAGATATCTATCAGATATGGTATCCTCAACACCAGGTAATTAGAACTGTGCCAAAGCTTGTAAACTATATATAAGATTTAACTCTTTTCTTTTTTGTATGAAACGTGTACTTATATAGGATCCTTCATCCTTTGTACACAACCAATGTAGTTCATGAAAAAATCCGCAGAATGAAAAAAAACACTTCCATTTATGCTTAAAGTATTGCATATTGACTTTAGTCCTTTTTCATGTACATAATAAAAAGGTCAGTGTTACTTTGATGCTAGACGACATGAATAGCTTTTTATCATATAAGTTGCGATGTGGGCATGATATATTTATCATATTACAAATGAAGGCCGAATCATCGGTCGGTCTTGTCCATTCAGTTTGTAGTACATCGGAATTGTCTAATGGATTTCCGTTATCCGGTATTTTAACCATTAGAAATCGACGAGACTATGGTTATTTATTGTTATAACTTCCTGGTGTTGAGGATACCATATCTGATAATTCCGTTGTTTGGTGTTGTACAGAGACGGCCGACTCAACATACAACGTCATCATACAAACATAAGACGTCCTCATTGTATATAGGCAGCTACACTAATAATTGTTGCATATCAGGCTTTTTTGGAGTTATGTGATAAATAGAATCTCACATTCATGCCTATTTAATATTGAATTGATTAAACTCGTTGGATAAAATCGGCACAACCTCGCATCATATATTTGTATCCAACTTGTTTCATAAATTCAATATTAAATAGACACTCATGTAAGATCCTCTATATAGAGTATATACTTCAATGTTGGTTTCATTTATTATGAAGTCATTCATGAGAGAGCGTGTTTGTTCTGTAATGAATGTTATGCTGTCTATTAACCGAAGAACTAAAAAGTCAGATTCTCTTGTGAATTATTTCATCACCAATGAAACCAACGGATGAAGAAAGTATTGATCATATTTTAAACTCAATCTAATTATGCTTTGATACTCTCCGCTTTATAGGATCTGACAACACTGCCTTGGAGGTCACGTCAGATCGACCTTTCATATAATCAATATTCATGAGAAGATCAAGTAAATTCAACCAATGAAATTGCGCGTTTCATATGCACCTCAGATAACTTTCGAGTGAACTGAACAAACAAAATCCACATAAAATGCATAGATCTATATCCAAATAAAGATATTTAAAAGTCTTCATGTGATATTGCTGTGGATTACATGATAAATTTAAAGAAATGCACTAAATGGCATGTTTTACATTAAGAATACGAAAGAAAATCATGGGCGCGCACCGTGGTCATGTTTTTTGAAAACATTCGGAACAGTATTGGAGATTATTCAGAGATAAGGTTTTCTAAATAGTATGCCTTAGTGCAACTGGCCCGCTTAGCTCAGCTGATAGCGAAGTCGGTTATTGCGACGTGGTATTATTATTACCCACAAGTATAACTTCAGCGTCTGTTCAACCCCACTAAGCAGCACATAATTTCTTTTTACCGTTATTGAATTCCGTCAAACAATCTTCTCTTTTTTTCCAGTAAATATTCAATTGGTTGGTGTGTTTATGTTTGTAAACGAAATTATTTTGTGGGTTATAAGCTAAAATTACGGACATTGTCTCTTTCAATACCGAGCATTTGACTGAAACGCGACGTGTACAGTGAAGCAGTCTATTCCGAGCAATTTTGTAGGCTAAAATCTGATTGTCTAATCGTAAGGTCAACCTGACCTGACCTCCATGCAGTGTTGTCAGTCCTTGGTAGCGTAGAGTATCGTAGCGTGATAAAGGGTCTGATTTGAATGACAATGATTTTAAACTCCTTTAAAGGGACAAGAGGCGATCTGGAACAGTCATTGGTGTCGGTAAAATTGAAATTGTCATAATGTGATACAGTTTCTTATGAAATGTGCTCAGGCATTAAATTAAGCCATTGTTACCTTCGGCTTAATTATTATTAATGAAAATGGTGTGGAACACTCATTGACTCGGCTGGCCGTTCTGCATGTAATGGTGTGGAACACTCATTGACTCGGCTGGCCGTTCTGCATGTAATGGTGTGGAACACTCATTGACTCGGCTGGCCGTTCTGCATGTAATGGTGTGGAACACTCATTGACTCGGCTGGCCGTTCTGCATGTAATGGTGTGGAACACTCATTGACTCGGCTGGCAGAACTCCTTTAAAGGGACAAGAGGCGATCTGGAACAGTCATTGGTGTCGGTAAAATTGAAATTGTCATAATGTGATACAGTTTCTTATGAAATGTGCTCAGGCATTAAATTAAGCCATTGTTACCTTCGGCTTAATTATTATTAATGAAAATGGTGTGGCACACTCATTGACTCGGCTGGCCGTTCTGCATGTAATGGTGTGGAACACTCATTGACTCGGCTGGCCGTTCTGCATGTAATGGTGTGGAACACTCATTGACTCGGCTGGCCGTTCTGCATGTAATGGTGTGGAACACTCATTGACTCGGCTGGCCGTTCTGCATGTAATGGTGTGGAACACTCATTGACTCGGCTGGCAGTTCTGCATGTAATGGTGTGGAACACTCATTGACTCGGCTGGCCGTTCTGCATGTAATGATGTGGAACACTCATTGACTCGGCTGGCCGTTCTGCATGTAATGGTGTGGAACACTCATTGACTCGGCTGGCAGTTCTGCATGTAATGGTGTGGAACACTCATTGACTCGGCTGGCCGTTCTGCATGTAATGGTGTGGAACACTCATTGACTCGGCTGGCCGTTCTGCATGTAACGGTGTGGAAAACACATTGACTCGGCTGGCAGTTCTGCATGTAACGGTGTGGAACACTCATTGACTCGGCTGGCAGTTCTGCATGTAATGGTGTGGAACACTCATTGACTCGGCTGGCCGTTCTGCATGTAATGGTGTGGAACACTCATGACTCGGCTGGCCGTTCTGCATGTAATGGTGTGGAACACTCATTGACTCGGCTGGCCGTTCTGCATGTAATGGTGTGGAAAACACATTGACTCGGCTGACCGTTCTGCATGTAACGGTGTGGAAAACACATTGACTCGGCTGGCAGTTCTGCATGTAACGGTGTGGAACACTCATTGACTCGGCTGGCAGTTCTGCATGTAATGGTGTGGAACACTCATTGACTCGGCTGGCCGTTCTGCATGTAATGGTGTGGAACACGCATTGACTCGGCTGGCAGTTCTGCATGTAATGCATTAAAAATATACTTCAGTCGCAAAACAGTAATTTACTTTTACCTTAAAGGGGATTCATTCGACCTTTGCTAGGAGAATCTAAAATTTTAAAAAAGTTCCAATTCATGATCAAAATGTCATATCAGTCTAAATATGGTGGGAGCTCCATGTTAGTTAAGTATTGATGAAATCTGGCACAAATTTTTTAATTTAACACTTGTGCAGAACCTAGGATGTCAAACTGAATTTCCTTGTAAGTTGGTGGTAATTTCAGTATGTTTAGACCTTCTTAGAAAAAAATAAATATCTTATGTGTGTTTAAAGTCAGGCCGCTAGACCCTCATGAAAAGGCTGATATACCCCCTTTAAAACATAATATGAATTATATATATTAGGAAAATCCAAATCGCTTGGTCACTTGAGAATATTTTGACAGATAAACAAGGTGACATAGATGCTATCCAGGGTATGGGACTGAATGACATTATAAAGAAATGGGTGGATGTGTTAACTACGCGACAAATTCCAGAACCAACCCATTCTGTTCATCTTATTGTTGCACATGCAGTTGGGAAAAAGATGGTAGGTGATAATTTATTTGTCCTTATATAGAAATCTAATTCTTTGGGTTTTCCCAGTCATGTGATGTAGGTACAAACATCGCTCTCTTTTGTGCTTGCTAAAACCTCGATGTTCATTGTCACTTTTGTGTTTGTCGTAGGCCTATCTTTGGTCTGCATCAGCAGATTCAATCAAGTTCAATCAAATAAGCAGTTCACAACATTGGTATTCATTGAACTTTTCTAAAATGTGACAAACTTGTGTACCCACATCACAGAACTGGAAAAAGCACACCATACAATAGCTCTGGAGTAAATCTGATGATGGAGTGTTTTGGTTGCTACTCCCCAGGCCAAAAGATTTCATCTGCTGTTTGTTTGTTCTTATTTTGCCATATCTCACAAAAGCTAATACAGTATACTGTATCTCTTTTGTTGAATGACCTCATTTATATACGGTATATATACTGTGTATCTCGTCATAGCTAGGCGCCCTGCCGTAGTTCGTCCGAAGGTTGTCTGTCCTTGGTAGTTCACAAATATTTCTCCCCATATATAATTCTGCCTTGTGAACGTGAATCTCTTACGAGATCCCAATTTCGAAAGTTGCCGTAGTGAGTTCAAATTCTCTCCCTTTATTATATATACCTGAATTCACAGTATCCCCAGATCCGGCACCTTTCTTTGTCACTGTCTCAATATAGCTGTGTGTGGTTGAACGCTTAAATGTGGCCCACTCATATGAGCTATAATTGTATGTATGTATGCGTCTATATGTTAATTGTGCCTCCAGGCGAGTGTGTTATGATGTAGAGATACAGTTTATCAACGTGTGTTGCAGCTACCTTTTTTAAGGAGTGAATATATACGCTTGATTTCTGTGTATCTCGTCATAGCTAGGCGCCCTGCCGTAGTTCGTCCCAAGGTTGTCTGTCCTTGGTAGTTCACAAGTATTTCTCCCCATATATATATATATATATATACACTTAGATTAAGACTTCCAACTGTTACAAGTAAGAATGAAGCACAGATTAATACTTACAATAAAAAATCCATTGAATAGAGGATATTTGTTTGTTTTTGATTGAATTTAGGATTTATTTTTGTGGAGAAGTGAGAAAACTTATATTTTCACGAGTGCTTTAGCACAAATGAAAATATTTGAGTTTTCTCACTTCTCCATGAAAATAAATTCTATATTCACAACAAACCAACAAATATTCTATTTATTATATACTCACATCCTGGACAACATCAACATTTCCATGACGTCATTTTGAGTGAAAATATATTATATTGATCGCATGTGAAATATAAACAATGAAAATATAAGGTTTTATTTTAATCTTAACCTATGGCTGCTGTGCAGATTCTATACTCGGTAAAGTATGGAATATTTCACAATAACCAAAAAGTATACCATGGCAGACTATGGTATAATTTTCGGCTTTTAATGCAATAGGTTAAAAGAGATATATCATTTATATATCTAAGACTATAACATAAAACCCACTATTTCACTGGAAAGTATATAATAAATGAAAATATTCGAATGAGAGTGTGTTGTAATTACTTACATGCTTTGTAAAGTATGCAATGGAATGGCCCTCCCCAACCTATAACACACTCTTTTACGGAGAAAATATATTGGTTACCATTTTGATATCTGACAAATATAAATAAATAAATACCTCCTTAGACTATTAGGGGATTTCAAGTAAATTGTATAAATCTTTTTTGCAAAGAAGATTTTTCTTTTGACATTAAGGCATAGTCTGTAACATTAAAGTATATTTTTGTTTGTATTGCCCAATTGTTGAATATTAAGTTGAAAACAATTTCATTGATTATTTTTATTTGATTATTTTCCAGATTCATGAAGTTGACAGATGTTTGACCCCATCAGCAGAGGTGATAGATAACATCCATAGAATGTGTAAACAACGACTCGACAGGTACATACTTTGAATACCTTAAATTCACCTCTCTGGTTTTGATCGTTCAACTGGAAATAAAGGGGAATAACTGGTTGTACCGTTATTTTTAAAAGCTCTATTATATCAGGCACATTATATAAAAAATAAATATTTTTTTCTCTAGGCATGACCAAGCAATAGCATTGTCAGTCCATCCATCGTCTTCTCAAATCAAATCAAATTAAATCATTTTATTGGTATGAAATCCAAACAATACACTGGATAGATACGAAGTACATATACAACAAACCTGACAAGAGCAATAATAATAGTTTAAGCATAACGATATTATGAAGGGTGATAACTACAAGTTATATACCTAGCTATGCCACTAGTTGTTATATTAACAAGGCCGTTATAATTAACAAATGGACGGTCTAAGCATATACATTTTGTGGATCCCTAAAATACATATTTTATTGATATCATAATCATTACTGCAAAAAATAAAACACATTTTAAATGAGTATAATCCATCAATTGTTACTGACCCCCTACAGAAATATGTGGGGTCAGTAAGAGTTCTAGGGGTCGAGGCAATAGCCGAGTCCCCCTTTATATCTGACTGACCCCACATATTTCTGTAGGGGGTCAGTAACAAACCCAATAACTGCTTTATTGCATCAAGCACCTTTTGTAAGTTAAACCCATTTTAATGGAGCGTCAACGTCATTGAGACGCTTGCGCAATTTGACGTCATGACGTTGACGTCACGACCGATACAGTTTAAAAAAAAATAATTGACTTAAATGATTTAAACGGTGAATTGGAATTTTAGCCTATATTGTTTTAGTGACCCTCTATGAAATCTACTGACCCACTATAGAATAATGGAGGGTCACCATGTGATTGCTCTAATCCAATGAAATTCCTAGGATTTTGTGCGAGGTGCAATAAGAATGAATGGCTTTGATTTAATTATTTCTATAATATATATGTCCATTACTAGAAATAGTCAAAACCTTAAAAAGTTCTTCTTAGTATCTAAAATTTCAACTCTGAGACTGAAAGTGGACATTACTGTGCAATACTTGCCTGTCTTGTTTGATTATATCTGTGGCGCTGTTTTCAGGTGGCCTGTCCAGTACATTATTGGTGAGTGGGACTTTCATGATATGACCCTGAAGATGAAACCCCCAGTATTGATTCCACGCCCAGAAACTGAGGTGATGTACACATTTATTTATACCACCCGCTTCTTACTGATATTCCCTGATCTCGATTCCCCATCTCTCTGTCACAAGTGAGACGGTATGGTTGTTGCCCAGGTAGATATGTGAGTTTATCGTGGGTCTGCGTTTCCTCCAACATCGAGATTTCAATAATTCTGCCATTTCACCCCATCCACAGGGATCTATATGTAAATAAAATGTACCCAGTGATAAAAAATTACTTTATTACGAATACTTGGGCATTAAATTTGATAGTTTCTCTGTAAAAGGAGTTTGGCGCATGTAGAATAAAAAAAAATAACATGGTTAGAGGGCACTAATGTTTAACGTTTTGTTAAAAGGACACAGTCCGTAAGTAAGCAGATATTGAGCATAACCAAATAACTGTCTGACTTTTATTCAGTGAAATGCATACATGAAAACTCGAGCACAGACCCAAAGAAGTCTGTAGTAATACATTCGTGAATTTGAAAGAAAAAAGTTACCTTTTCTGCTGATCACGTGACTTCCATTAGGGCATTTGGTTTTCTATATAGTAGAATTGCATAATATGTATAGCCCGCTTAGCTCTGTCAGGAGCAACTGCGACTATCGCACGCTCACTATTATTAACCGCAAGTGTAATTTTAGTTTAGTCTGCGAGTTCAAACGCACAAAGCAGTAGTTCTTTTTTTGTACCGCCATTGAATTCCGTTAAACAGTCTTGTATTTAATTAGTAAATATTCAATAATGATTAGTGTTTAATGTTTGTGAACGTAATTAGTGTGTGTTTTATAAGCTAAAAGTTACGGACATTGTCCCTTTAAAGCCAGAGAATGCTTATTTAAATCCGTTGCATAGGATCCAGATTTTATGTTACATGTAAGTGTACAATATAACTATTGTTCAGGGCGCTACAACTTTCAGGATTTCTTAATTGACATTTTTCCAACACATTAAAACCATTTTTGGATTCTAATGTAAAAATAGTAAAATGTTAAGATTGTTGAAGCAGCAGAAAATGCCCTATCAAAAACTAGTTTTCACATGTGAAATGTTTATTTCTCAACCGATTTTGAAAAGTAAGGTAATTTTATTAACCACTAAAATGTCTGTTTCACTGATATTCAAATTATTTAGTTTAAATTAGCATTTTGTCTGAAGAGTTCAAAAAATCTTTGGCTGAAACAAGCGCCCAGAACAATACCAAATGCCTACTGTTTCATCTGATTTCCCCACTAGCTAACTGAAGTGGTTTATAATGCCAGTGCAGGGCAGGAAAATTTGTTTCAGAGTTAATCGTCCTTCATAATATTTGAATGGTTTTATTAATACATCTTTAAAAAAATTATCTGAATTTCTTCTCGTCTTGCATCAATGTGGACTCGTCATGGTGAGCGGATGAGAGGAATTTTCGTGCCCTGCAGTGTATAAATACATGTGTTAACCAGTGACTATCTTCCTTTATAAATACCCTGTACTAATTTTCAGGAGCTTGCCATGTACGTGGTGGAAGAGAGGAAGAAAATAAGTAGTGACCATGACGGTTTGTTTCTGGATATAGGCTGTGGTTCTGGAGTCATCTCACTCTTCATCCTCAACTCACTACCACGCGTATGTATGAAAGGACTTGACCTATTTTACATAATTTTCCTGTTCAATATAACTTCTTTATACCTCCAGCAAAACAAAGTTTTAGGCAGAGTATACTGGTACTCCTCTCTGCCTGTTGCAAATCTCATGAAATTTTATGGGTGTACTGCCAGCATGAGAGGATGACTCCTATTTATTTTGAGGTCAAAGGTCAAGGTCACTATGACCCGATTGTGAAAATTTTAGTCGGCTCTGTACTCCACTTACCCTCAAGCAAATATCATGAATATTCATGGCAGGATTGCCTTTGCTAAGAGGATGATCCTTGTTATCCCCCGCCAAAGGCGAGGGATATTAATTTGGCGTTGTCCATCTGTCCTTCCGTCCGGAGCCATATCTTCATAACTGCAGGTTGGATTTTCATTACACTTGGTAATAATGTTTATCGTGATAGTGGGATGACACGCGGCTATTTTTTTCCGGAATCGCCCCAGTAACACCAGAGATATTGCCCTTTAATTGATAAAATTGCTTAATTCTGTCCGTCCACAGCCATATCTTGACAACCGCTTGTTTAATTTTCATTAAATTTCATTATAATGTTTATCCCAATAGTGGGATGTGACGCGGCAAATTTATTTTGGAATCTCCTTAGTAACGCCGGAGTTATTGCCCTTAAATTGATTAATGTCCCCTTGAATTATTCAGGGCATAGGTTCAAATCTCACTGGAGGCATATTTTTTTTATTATTTCCTTATTTTCATGAGCATCCTTGGTTGATGGGTTCAATTTTTCTAAAAAAAAAAAAAAAAAAAAAAAGTTTTTATTATTTTATTTTTAAAAGAAACCTTGGTTCATGGGTTCATTTTTTCTTTAATTGGGAGATCAGGGACCCTTGTTGGATCAGTTTGACATATCATAGATCTACAAAGTCTGGATTCGAAACATGTGGTAAATCCAATTTTATCTGCCGAATAATAATTTACACCTGAATACTTGCACGTACAGGTAAGGGTTTTTCTCGCATGCGTGTTGCACTAAGTTACGCATCATCTTACGAATTGATCAAATCTAAGAAAACCTAGTATACATATTGTTGTTTTGGGAAAAGCATTTAAGATAGCTGGCTATTTCAAAGACAAGTTGAAAGACAATTCCTTCTTCTATAAAGTGATGTCTGTTTTAGCTTTACTAAAAACATACTAAATAACAAAATATCCGCTCGTTTATCCGTAATAATTCGAAACTGCGACAGTGACGTGACACGGCAAATTGTTAATATATATATATATATATATATATATTCAGATCGTTGCTGATTTGTTTCTTTTGGGAAAAGTATTCAAGCTAGCTGGCCAAACAAATACGAGCTGAGAGATTAATTATTCTTTATTCTATAAAGTGACTTCTGTTTTAACTTTAATAAACAAAATAAATAAGATGACCGTATGTGAAACTGCGACAATGATCATGTGACTCGGCAAATTGTACACATACATGCATAATGATACATGTAAGTACATAAGTTAGCTGGCTCATTAGGTAACTCGACTTGATTTTGGCCTCAGCTGTCTTGTTTAATTAAACTATGATGGTCGTGTTAATCTTGTTATGTTCAATCACAGATATATTAGGTATGTGGTTCAATATAAACAGGATATTCATTTAGTGGTAAATTGTTTCCATATTGCACGCCTGGCCTTCTAATTCACACCATTCGATACCGAATATACAGGATGGTCGACGTGTCTGTTTCCGCATTTGTATTTTGATACAATTCAGTTTTGTCACCATGTGTGCCAATAAACAGGATGTAATATTCGGTGGAATGCTTTCCTTTTTAGCTCTACTGATCAGAGATCAGCAGAGCTTATGCCGTGGTGCGGTGTCCGTTTGTCCGTCCGTCCAAGTTTACAGGAGCGCCTTGTGTGTCTTTTTTTTGTGTATAAAGTATACTTGTGTGTCTTTTTTTTCTTGTGTGACTGACACACAAGCAAGTATGTCTCTATGCCCAGGAAATAATCTATTTCTTCATTTTAAAGCAATAAAAAATTGCATTCACACCGGAAGGGAGCTTGTGTGACTAAAATGTGTCCAAATGGTAAAAACGACACACAAGTTGTAAAAAACAGTCACACACGGTATGAACGTACACACAAAAAACAGACACACAAGTTTTGACTCACACTAAGCCTGATTTTGTGTACGTCCGTCTGTCTATCTGTCTGTCTGTAAACTTTTTTTTGTAGCGACTACTCCTCTGAAACTACTGAATGGATTTTCATGAAACTTTACAGAAATGTTGCCCATGAAGTCAAGTTGATCCTAGCAAAAATTCATGTTGATGTGAAATCCATGATGGCAGCCAAATCTAAAAATAGTTTTTTAAAAACAAGTTTGTAGCGACTACTTTCTTGAAAACTCTAAGAGATATTGATATGGGATTTTTTCTAAAATGATCAGCATGACATGATGTTGGTCCTTGTCGAAATCGTTTTGATTCGACGTAAACATGGCTGCCAGCGGCCATCTTAGTTTACATAGAGTTATATAGTAAAAACTTGTAGCGACTACTCCTCTGAAACTACTTGACGGATTTTCATGAAACTTTACAGGAATGTTGCTCTTAATGTCTAATTGATCCTAGCACAATTTCATTATTGGCCAGAAATTGAAGATAGCCGCCACAGCTAAAAATAGATTTTTAAAAAATAAGTTTGTAGCGACTACTTCTTGAAAACTATAAGTGATATTGATATGGGACTTTTTCTAAAATGATCAGTATGGAATGATGTTGATCCTTGTCGAAAATTATTTTGATGCGACGTTAAACATGGCCGCCAGCAGCCATCTTTGTTGACATAGAGTTATATAATGAAAACTTGTAGCGACTACTCCTCTGAAACTACTGGACGGATTTTCATGAAACTTCACAGGAATGTTGCTCTTGATGTCTAATTGATCCTAGCAAAATTTAACGTCAGCCGGAAATTCAAGATGGCCATGGCTAAAAATAGATTTTCAAAATACAAGTTTGTAGCGACTACTTCTTGAAAACTGTAAGTGATATTGATATGGGACTTTTTCTAAAATGATCAGTATGACATGATATTGATCCTTGTCAAAAATTATTTTGATTTGACGTTAAACATGGCCGCCAGCTTCGTTTACATAGAGTTATATAATGAAAACTTGTAACGACTACTCCTCTGAAACTACATTGTTATATCTGGGCTATTCAGGTGGTATAGTAGGTTATACTAATAGTCCAGTATAAGTTTATAAATAGTTTATTCGACTAAATCACTCTGTACATTGCTCCGTACTATATTTATTTATGGTCCTGAAAATACATACATATAATAATAAGTAGGATTACATATATATATTTAACATATTAACAATAATACATGTCAACTTTGCAGTAACATAATTAAGTCAAACATTGCTAAATAACGAATTGATCCACTCATATATTTACGAAATACAGAGATGCTGATATATTTCCTAGAGTAATATTTATGTCAGAGCTTAATACAATATTAATATACATACAAATATGTTTACAATTTACAATTTTTCTATAGCCTACAGTTTCATAACCTACCTAGAGTTTGGCTCTAGAGGCCTTGTACATGCATGGCTTTGTTCATTCTCACAATCTGCTGACTGCAAATTAGAAGTGCATGCATTTGATTAGTTGTGCAAAATGTTAAAATAAATAACTGGATTGATTTTCATGAAACTTAACAGGAATGCTGATCTAGCTATCAAAAAACTATCAGTAGAGCTTCAAGGTCATTGACCTCTTGTTTCTTTAATTGGGGCTTAGAGGCCCTTGTTGGATCAGTTTTACATCGAGTTATTTTGAATTATTTGATTTTTTGATATTTGTTTTGTTGGATCAGTTTTACATACAGTTATAGGGAAGAACTTCAAAAATCTTCCCTGAAACTTCAGATAAAGGTTTAATCTTTTTTAATTATTATCAGCTTATGGATCCGCTACCAGTTTTCTTCAAATGGTGACCCTGGGGCCAAATTTGGCCCCGCCCCAGGGGTCGCAGTTTTAGATAGACATATATAGGGGAAAACTTTAAATTTTCTCTGAAACTACAAGAGTTTAATATTTTGTATTTACACTCAGCTTATGGTCCTCTACCATATTTGTTTGACTGGTGACCCCGAGGTCAAATTTGGCCCCACCCAGGGGTCACATGTTTTACATAGACTTATATAGGGGAAAACTTAAAACATCTTCTCTGAAACTACAAGAGCCAACAGTTTAATATTTTGTTTTTACAGTCAGCTTATGGTCCTCTACCAAGTTTGTTCAAATAGTGACCCTGGGGTCAAATTTGGCTCTGCCCCCAGGTCACATTTCAAACTTGGTTTGAGTGTTTATATTAATGAAAGTTTGATTTATTTTAAAGCTAGCCAGACTTGAGCCAAATACATCCCTCCCCTGAAATAACAAGATCATCTGATAGTAGCCGTAGTAATGAAATGAAGTAATCAGATTGATAAATATCACATGGCCAGGTAATTAAAAAGTAATCATTGATATACAATTCTACATTTCATGTATATTACATTTATTGCTATATTATACACACCTTCTAATATTTCGCCCAGTCCAGCCCTTTAGTCCAACTATAAAAGTCAATGCCTTAAAATGGTACATCTTTTTTCCAAATATACTATGGTGATGAATTTCAAAAATACTTATATCTAGTAGATATTCGAATTTATGAAGGCTCAAGGTCATGATTTATACTAATCAAAAAAAAAATCCGAACACATTTCTTCCACTCGAAGATAATACATCATTTGGCGGGGGATATCAGTTCATCGAAATTGCTTGTTGATTTTGAGGTCAGAAGGTGAAAAGTCTAGGTCACCTTGACCCGATCATGAAATACCTTGTCCACTCTGAAACTCCTCTCCTTCTAAAAGAAATCTTATGAAACTTCATGGGTCATGGGTGGACTGCCTGTGGTGAGAGAATGACCCTATTTAAATCTCTTGTAATTTTATTAATTTCTTTAGCCACATTGGACTTTCTTTAGCATATGGCTATTATGGCTATTTGACTATTAATGCTTAGCCGATAGCCTAGAAAAATCATGATTCGTAACAGCTTTATGAACACAAAGCCCTGTGGAAATATTTTTACTTGCTGTTGATGAATTATCTTTACTCAACCAGTAAGTAGCAGTGGTATATTAGTCGCCCCCATCTCTGTTTTGTTTTGTTTTTTTTAGCTTTACTGATCAAAGATTGGCAGATCCGTCTGTCTGTCCGTCCGTAAAACTTTTTTTATAGCGACTACTCCTCTGAAACTATTGGATGGATTTTCATGAAACTTTACAGAAATGTTGCCCATGATGTCTAGTTGATCCTAGCAAAAATTCATGTTTTATATAGTAAAACGTTGTAGCGACTACTCTGAAACTGCTTCACAGATTTTCATGAAACTTCACAGGAATGTTGCTCCTGATGTCTAATTGATCCTAGCAAAATTTCAGGTTGGCCGGAAATTGAAAAAAATGGCCACCATGGCTAAAAATATATTTCTATAAAAGAAATTTGTAGCATCTACTTCTTGAAAAGTGTAAGTGATATTGATATGGGACTTTTTCTAAAATGATCAGCGTGACATGTTGTTGATCCTTGTCGAAATTTATTTTGATTCGACATTAAACATGGCCGCCAGTGGCCATCTTTGTTTACACAGAGTTATATAGTTAAAACTTGTAGCAACTTCTCCTCTAAAACTACTTTACGGATTTTCATGAAATCTCACAGGAATGTTGCTCCTGATGTCTAGATGATCCTAGCAAAATTTTATCGGCCGAAAATTCAAGATGGTCACCATGGGTAAAAATAGATTCTAAAAAAATTAAATTGTATCAGCTGCTTCCTGAAAACTATAAGTAATATTGATATAGGACTTTTTCTTAAATGATCAACATGACATGAGGTTGGTCATTGTCGAAAATCATTTTTTGATTCAAACATTAAACATAGCTGCCAGTGGCCATCTTTGTTTACATAGGGTTATATAATAAAAGCGTGTAGCGACTACTCCATTGAAACTACTTGATGGATTTTCATGAAACTTCACAGTAATATTGCTCTAGCTATCAGTAGAGCTTCAATTTCATTGACCTCTTGTTTGTTTTTAACAGGGTACAGATATACTCGAGCAAATACTACTATTAAAGTTTAGTTTCAAGTGTGACACCTCAAATAATAGATGCCTATTAAATGTATTTATATACGGTACCAATAAGTGATTAAAATAATTGTAGTTGAATTTGAATCAAATGATTTTTGAGTTTGCAAATCGTAATTCAGTTTAAAATGGCTTTCAGGCAGACAGTAACAATTACAGATAATCTGAAGATATTTATACATTCATGTATGTACCTAAGCAGTGTGCATTATCAACAGACGTTGTGTATACCTAAGCAAGAACTGTTTTAGTGAAATATGCATTATTTCACAGTTTATGCTCTTGGAAAATTGCACGATATTTTATTCAAAAGGATGAAATTTTAATGTTTTATAAAAATATAAATGTTTGTCACACATCACATTTGATAACATTTCACACGTTTAAATTTTGAGCGTCGGATCTGACAGCAGTGTCTTCACATACTGAACTTAAAATATTCAAAACATCACAGCTGTTTATATAATATACCAACTCTCCAAACCATTTAATTGTCACTGATTTTCATGCAATAAGCTTTTAAAAAAACACTGGTTAACACACTTCTACTGGAGAGCAGCATTTAAGTGTTTTATAAAAATGTAAAATAAATTGTGAAAAGTTTCAAAATAATATATTTTTTTGATACTCATTCCAGGCAGTGGTTGTGGCAGTGGACAAGAGCGAGACAGCTTGTGAACTGACCCTACACAATGCCAGGGAACATAATCTGCAAGACAGGCTTCATGTTTTAAATACAGATATTTTCTCCGGTATGTCTCTGGCTGATTTAGAAAGTACATGCTTTCTTTAAAATTAATTAATTTATGCAATTATTGCCCTGTAAAACTATGTACACAATGTAAGTCAGGGAAGGGATGTATGCATAGTTTGTAAATAGACAGGAAAGGAATTTTAGATATAAACTGTAGGGAGGCAAAAGAGCAGCAGAGCTTAGGTCATTGCATGTTGAAAAAAAGAGAAGCAAACTGGCAGATAATGTCCCATACGGCAGCATTTTTTTGGTTACATTGATTTATATATATTTCTGTCGCCTGCATCGCATGGCAGACACTTAGGGATCACTTTGTCCATCGTTGTCCGTCCGTCACACTTGAACCTGCAACCTAACCTTTGCCATGACTTGAAAAGTATTTGAAATATATTCATGAAACATCATACATATATTCATCTTACCACACAGAATATTGTTACCGATGACCAATAACTCTGACTCATTTTGACAGAGTTATGCCCCCTTTCATAAAACTTTAACCTGCAACCTAACCAAGCTCATAACCGCCCATAACTTAAGAAGCATTTGACCTATATTCATGAAACTTCACACACTTATTCATCTTACCACACAAAATATTGTTACCCATCAGGGCATGAAAATTCCACTCGTCCGCTCGTATTGACGAATGAAATTCGAATCCGGACAAGTGAAACCCATGATTCGGTCGTCCAAGAGGACGAGTAACATTTGAGTAGAAAAAACAACAAAGAAAATAGTTCTTAGATAGTTATTAAGCGATTAAATGCAGTAAATAGTCCAACTGTTTATTCAGCAATATATTGCAATTTAAGTCAACCGGATATTGGGAAATTGAAGCATTTCCGTTTTGGGAAATTCTAAAATACGGCTCCCGTTCAATGCCACTCGTTATCCTACAGGACGAGTATACAGTAAAATATATTTCGTCCCCTGCCCATGACCAATAACTCTGACTTTCATTTCAGCAGAGTTATGCCCCTTTTCTTAAAACTTTAACCTGCAATCTAACCAAGCTCATAACTAGCCATAACTTGAAAAGTATTTGACCTATGTTCATTAAACTTCACACACATATTCATCTTAACTGAAGGAACAATTAAACAAGGCCAATAACTCTGGCTTTCATTTTGGCAGAGTTATGTCCCTTTTCATAAAATTTCAACCTGTAACTTAACCTAGCTCATAACTTGGCAAAATATTGACCTATGGTCATAAAACTTTATACAGTTCTTCCTTGTCAATTATCCAATGCAGATGTATGCCTCTTTTCTTAAACTTTAACACTTTAACAAAAATACTGCTCCATAATTCATGAAGGATTGCACCCCGTGTCTTCAAACTTTATAGTTAGATTGTACACAGACATATTAATAATTTGTTATTAGGTCTGTGGATTGTACTTTGTGAAATAAGCACACGGCAGGCGACACAAGTGTTCCATGGAACACCTTTCTAGTCTACTCTCACGAATTATGTATTAGCCTCTTAGAAATTGATGTTTTGATTTGGAACCTTCACCAAAGTAGTTGAAGGTTGTCATTTATTGTTACGTACCAAACTGTGTTATCATCAAACAGTCAAGGTGGGACCATTTGTCGCAAGATGACCCTAGTGGTTGGGGATAACTCAGGAAAGAATCAATGACGGTGAATGCATTTACATAAGTTTAATGCAACTTTTAAAATATGATAAATATATATACAATTATCTAAAGAATACACAGATGAAATATGAAAAGAATGTTCTCATGAACGTTTAAGACGTTCTTAGTATTGTAACAAATACTGAATGTGTCGACTGCTTATATACGACACTAAAGTGTTGTTAAAGTTATAACAATGTTGATCTATGATCTAGCGCAATAACTGTGATGCGCGAGAGCTCATGAATATAATGATGTGCAAATCCAATGGGTGATTGTCATCAAATGCCTTCTATAAGGGTTGATGACGTGATATGTATGATGATTAACCTCCACTGAGGTTGTGGATGATGTTCCTCCAGTGAGGACTGATAACGGGCCCACCTCGTGTCCCGGGGGTTGTCGCTACTAGAACCTGGCCATGCTGCGCTGGTACGGGGACCATCTCCACCGCTCTTTAAGTTAAGCGTGGAAGCTTAGCTCCACTCCGGAAGGCTATATCCAAACCTGGATGGCTTTTATCCAAACCTGGATGGCTTATCTCCAACACTGGATGGCTTAGATCCAACCCTTGATGGCTTATATCCAACCCTGGATGGCTTAGGCTGTAATTATACATAAGTTTTAGATGTCGGTTGATAAACATCAACAATCTTGCATAATTATCATTACCCAAACAAATCATTATTTAATAAATATATGTAAGCTGTACTAATGATGAGTAGCAATGTATACATATTCTACAACATTCTACAACGCCATGTATACGCCATGTACGTCGCTGTTAGCCAATGCCCCTAATATATGTAATATACAACGTTATCAAATCACTCGTATATTACACTCACTGAGTTATGCATGCACACATGTATGTCAACTAATACCCATATTGTACAACGCTATGTATACGTGTCGAACATTTATACTAGTCCCTCATCTCATTGTTAACTAATGCGCCTAATATACACTGTTATCAATTCAATTGTGTATTACAATCACGGAGTTATACGCCAACGTTAACTAATATACCTATTATACAACGTTATCAAATTAATATTGTTTTACAATTAGTGATCAGTTACAATAATTACATCTAATAAAGTAACTTCAAAATCATATGCTTGTGTCAAGTTAATGTTTGAGAAACATCAAAGCTAACCGGATGTCGTAACCGCCAACCAAGATGGCGCCGCCCACTGAATACAAATGTACGATAAAAGTTAATAAAATAAATACTGACCACATATTGCCTGTGAATTTCGCCGTCCAACTCCTGCTCCAAACAAAGCAACTATCAAGCAAACCCGGCTAGAACTAGAAGACAATAGATTTTATAGCAAATGTAACGCCCAAACCATTATTTCCCCCGTTCAGTCCGTGACATATGTGGCTAAATTCGCAGTATTAAAATCTACACGAAAGGATCCTTACGCAATTTTGCCATTTAAGGAGATAGACCTATACATTTACATGCATTAGCACAAAACTAAACTTATTAAACGGCCCCTCTGGCGGCCACTTAAAATGTGCACGCTTTTACGTGTTACCTGAATATATCATGGATATCGTGAATTTGTTTCAACTCAACAATGGATAAGGGTATAACTAACAGGCGCTTACAAGAGATAAGTGCGACAAATACGCTCTACCCGTGACATTTTGTGACACCATTCTTAACTGTGACCTTTCCCAAAACTCTGGTCTTCAAAATGTCTCAAGATTATGGCAGTAGGGTACAGTTTCCAACAGGAAACTTTTACACTTACCAGAACTTCACATGGATCATTCTCTGACTTACATTTAAATTGTCATGTATTGGTACAGATGTAACTGGGTAAAGGTATATGGTGAATAATCGATTTCTAACCATATGTCCTTGATAGCTCAGTTGGTAGAGCGCTGGTACGGTAAACCGGAGACCCTGGGTTCGAGTCCCGATTGAGGAACGATTTTTTCACCACCTATTTGGGGGCTTGTCCGGGATCCAGGACCGTGTCTGTTAGCATGAAACAGTATCAAAAAAAGTCTGACAGCCGGCCTGGAGTTAACTCCATTAGAAATTCAGGAACGAATTTCAATCTGGTGGAGGTGTATTTAACCGGGTACAGGTAAATGGTGAATAATCGATTTCTAACCGTATGTCCTTGATAGCTCAGTGGTTAGAGCGCTGGTAGGGTAAACCAGATACCCTCGGTTAGAGTCCCGGTTGAGGAAAGATTTTTTGCCCACTTGTTATATTTATGATTCATGATTTCATGAATAATTATACAACTACTTACTTCTCTTGAGGTCAATGGTTAAAACTATTATTCCGAGGGAATGAATATTGACCCGAAACAGGGAAATCGATCACTATCATTTGTCGCTTTGCTCATATGATAATTTGCTTTGCATAAAGCCCTTTCTCTGAACGGTCTATTCAAACCCCCCCTTACCTGTGATACATAGGCTTCATAACCTCTGCTCCCAACTAAATTCCATTTTGTTTATTTTGCCCATTGTTTTCTCGTTTAGGGTAAAGCGTTTTGTTAGAAACTGGGACCATACGCCTCTGACCATGGAATGATCTGAAAACACCTCATTGAAGGTTTAATGTTCACCGTTCTATGCATACCATCTTCGGGATGGCTCAAATTTCTGTACTATTGACTTTTTAAATATTGAGTTCTGCTCAACCCGGGGTTAGAGGACGTGAACGGTAACAAGCACTTTTCACTACCATTCATGAACAGTCTCAATCCAACCGAGACTGCAGTATGTTTTGTATTTATCGTGTTCGACGATTTGAAAATTCCTCTTTTGAAACTTTTTTCTATGTCTTATAGAAACTGTGAAAAGAAAAAAAGAAACAAGTGGTATATCAGACAGTTGTTATGGGTTTATAATATTGTTGTTTTCCTGTACTATATTACTACTGCAGATTGTATACAGAAGAAGCTTGCAAGTTATGGACCATACAATGTGATAGTGAGCAATCCTCCATACGTTCTCTCACACGATATGAAAACCTTGGAGGATGAAATATATAGGTATAACCAGGTTCTGCTCACCAGTTAGTGACCTATTACACAGTGTAGTGGGATCAGTGTATTAGGCAGAAATTCAAGAACTGGGTGTGCAAATATGCAAACAGGGTGTGCAAAATAATTTGCTTAACAAGTGTTACGCGCCAATTCGCTATAAGTGGGTGTCTCTGGGGTAATTTATTTTCACAGATAAAGGTGAAAAAGATGCATTTTAGATCATCTTTCTTCTATAAATGTTTACAAAACATAACATTATTGAGAAAGTAAGAGTTTAAAAGTGTAAGCAAAAAAAACAAAAACAAAAACCACTCCTCCAAATTTTGGCCACGATTTTTCAAAAACGGCCGTGCAAAATACGGATGCACGGTTGGCTGTCTAATACACTGAGTGGGATAAACACGGTTCTGTTCACCAATTATGGGCAAGTGCAGTGTTATAAACCAGTTTCTTCTCACGAATTAATGGACCAGTACAGTGTTGCAGTAAGAACCAGGTTTGACTTGCCAATTAATGGATGAACACTCATTGTAGTGGTACAAACCAGCTTTTGCTCACCAATTAATGACCAAGTACAGCGTAATAGTATAAATCAGGTTCTGCTCACCAATTAATGGCCAAGTGCACAGTGTAGTTGTATAAACCAGGTTCTGTTCACCAATAATTACTTAGTACACATTGCGGTGTTTGTGTTGCTCATCTCTAAATCAGACAGATGGATCTTTGTTAGGCATTTTTTATCCTGTTACAGCTTTGTTCGACCTTCTTTCAATTTTTCCATCATTTTCAATTCTATGAGTTTGAAGTGTTTCTATTAAAATGCCTTTCAATTTGCTATTTGTTTCGATGCCATATATTTAAAAGTTATGTAAGGTTTCCACTATCTAGATGGGGTTATTTGGTCATCATCATCTCCTTTTTGATCATTATCAGTATCTAGACAACCTTGTTTGGGTATTATAAATAACTAGATGTAGATGACCTTTATATATATTTTGTCATTATCATAGTCTAAAGGCCATTATATTGTCATCAATATCTTGATAGCCTTATTTTGTCATAATCAATATAGTCCGAGAGCAGTTTCTGAAAAGAGGCCTAGAAAATGAAAAACGTAGCCTTAACTTATATTCAATTAGTTGGATGCCTTGGGCATTTTTTGAGACCTTTTGTAGTCCTGAATTGTGGTAGCACTAAAAAGTTATTCAAGATGGCTGCCAAAATGTGATATACAGTCATAATAATTGTTTTGTTGGATAAAATCAGTACTAATAAAGGTATTATTATATACATTTACAGGTATGTGTATCTTAGATAGACAATTTATCTGACACAAAATTTAATAATGAATGGCACAGTTCAAGGACACAGTCAAGGGTCAAAGGTCAACTTCTAGCTTTTTTGGGGTCTCCATGTCTTCTTGGTTTATTTTAAAACATACAAACAGAGATATGTCGGTAGCAATAAACAGTTATTCAATATGGCGTCCAAGATGGCCGCCAAAATGGGACATAGACATAATAATTGCTTTGTTGCATAACGTGTATCTATAGAGATATTATTATATAAATTCACAGGTTTGTGTATCTTATAAATACAATTTTCTCACCAACATTTTGTAATAAATGGTAAAGGTCAAGGTCACAGTCAAGGGTCAAAGGTCAAATTTTAGCTTTTTTCGGGTCTTTATTTTCTTTTGGATGTATTTCAAACATGCAAACAGAAAACTGTAAAAGGTTTGACGGTTTATTAGACTAACATCCCAGTAATATTTCTAGCCCTGTTGTAGTCATGCATTGTGGTAGCACTTAAAAAGATATTAAAGATGGCGTCCAAAATGGCCACCAAAATGTAATATACAGACAGTATACTTGCTTTGTTGTGTACCAATAAAGATGTCATTTTAAAAATGTGTAAGTATGTGTATCTTAGATAACTCGTCCAATGCAACATGTAATAATATATGGCAAAGTTCACAGTCAAGTGTCAAAGGTCATCTCTGTGCCCTGGACACAGTTAATTAGGAATTGTAAGGCATACTCAGGTACGACCTTAAACTCATATCAAAGTTGTAAACAAAATCTTACATGTATGAATTATATAACAGTTACAAACATATCATACATGTCTTCAAGTAATCTTGAAATAGATCAACTTGTAAAGCTAATAGTGAAATAAGTGTTACTTTAGAACAGAGACACCTAAAGGAAATACTATACATCAATAATAAAACATTTGTCTTCTATAACTGCTGACACAAATGACTGTACTTCTAGTTCATACCTTCAATCACAGCAATATATATCACATATAGGTCCTTGAATGCAACATTTCTGTTCAACTTTTATATAGATGTACTTTTAAATATCTTAATCTGATTCCACTTCTGAGACATCTTCATCAAAAACTGATCCTTTAATATTTTTCACATTTACATTTGACCTGCCATGCAAAAGAAAGCAGGGCTTGCACTGTGATGCGCAAAAAGCGCCAAATAAGCAAGAAAATGAAATATGGTCCAAGAAAAAAGAATTTAAAATCTAAATCATATTTTCACTTTTTTTCAATGGCTCAAGCGTTATCGGCCTAGATAAAGACTGGTACAGCGCTTTTACTATTGGGGAAACTAGCAGTGAGTGAAAAATCGATACGCAGTCTAGTCAAAGCTTTTGTGAAGACTATATCGTGTGCCAGGCTCTACATGCTGATTCATGACGTCGGTTAATCAACTTGTGAGCAGACTCTTTGGACATCTAAAGCGGTTTCAAATCACTGTCTTCTATGTTCCAAACGTACCCGTTTGGAGATGGATAATTTTGTTCTGCCTGTGATAAACTTTTCCAGACTAGTGACTGAAAATTAGCCCTTTTGATATGATAAGTAAGGCTTTTAGGTAGTATATTTTCATTCATGTGCAAAACAACCAGTACCATCTGCAATATCCCCAACGTCCTTTGAGACATATACAGCACAAACAACCTTTTACAGGTGATTGCACATTCCGAAGATAATACCTCATCTTCTACTATACTGCTGATAGGTTTTGGACATATCCAACAGATTAAGATATTTTACCTTGCCATTTCCAGATAATGCACTATTACTATCACCGCCTGTTATTGTTTGAAAATTAGGAAGTATAGAGCATAGCAACTGTATATCCCTCCTATATTTGTCCCAGTTTGTATTTTTAGCTCGATCTTATGGGATGGTGTGTTGTCCGTCGTCCGTCGTCCGTCCGTCGTCCGTTAACTTTTGCCTTGTGAACACTCTAGGGCTTTTATTATTAATCAAATCTTTTCGAAACTTTGCCAGTGTCTTTATATCAATGAAAGCTCGGACAAGTTCAAAAACCAGCCAGATCGGAATAATTTCACCGGAGTTATGGCCCTTGTTTTGCTGAAAAATGCCATATTAAGCCTTGTGAACACTCTAGCACCTTCATTTATTATTTGATCTTTACCAAACTTGCACAGATTGTTAATATCAATGAAAGCTTGGACAAGTTCGAAAACCAGCCAAATCGGATCAGTAATACTGGAGTTATGCCCCTTTTTTATTCTGAAAATTGCTATTTTCTGCCTTGTGAACGCTCTAGCACCTTCATTTATTATTTGATCGTTACCAAACTTGCACAGATTGTTAATACCAACTATAGCTTGGACAAGTTTGAAAATCAGCTGAATTGGATCAGTAACACTGGAGTTATGGCCCTTGTTTTTTCTGAAAAATGCTATTTTCTGCCTTGTGAACACTCTAGGGCCTTTAATATTAATCGGATCTTTACTTAACTTTGCCAGTGTTTTTATATTAATGAAAGCTCAAACAAGTTCGAAAAACCGCAAGATTGAAATAATTTCACAGGAGTTATGGCCCTTGTTCTTCTTGAAAATGCCTTGTGAACACTCTTGCACCTTCATTTATTATTTGATCTTTACCAAACTTGCAAAGATTGTTAATATCAATGAAAGCTCGGACAAGTTCGAAAACCAGCTAGATCGGACCATTAACAGCGTATTGTCCTTGATTTAGTTAAAAATGCTATATTTTGCATAGTTAAGACGATATGGGCTTCATTGTTCATTCGATCTTTACCAAACTTTATCAGATTGTTAATATCAATGAAAGCTCGGACAAGTTCGAAAACCATTCATATCGGACCAGTAACAGCGGAGTTATGGCCCTTGATTTTGTTAAAAATGCTATAATTTGCCTCGTCTTACGATAGGGCCTTCATTTTGCATCTGATCTTTGCCAAACTTTTCCAGATTTTATGAGTTTCTTATTTGAATTTTTTTTTTTTTTTTTTTTTTACATTTTTTTTTTTTGTTTGATTTTTTTTTTTTTACATTTTTTTTTAAAACAAAAATTTAAAATATTTTTTTACATTTTTTTTAGCGCTGTGTTGGACCAGTCGGACCAGTCGGACCATTAACAGAGGAGTTATGGCTCTTGATTTAGTTAAAAATGCTATATTTCGCCTCATTAATATGGTAGGGCCTTCATTTTTCATCTGATCTTTACCAAACTTTACCAGAGTCTTTAGTTATGGCCCTTGATTTAGTTGAAAAGCTGTAAAAACTTTCCAAAAAACGTAAATGGCAGTCTCTCGCTTCATTGATGTTATAAGAGCCATGTTAGCCAGTAGAGCGTCCACAGGCCCTCTTGGGCCTCTTGTTTTGTGTTCGGAACCATCGTTAATTAGAAGGTTACATGTGTATACATTTAGTACGGCAACATCGGGATCTTGTGAATTTATAACTACTCTTAAGATTTCAGAGGCAAGCTGAACATTAAATAGCATGCGTTTATCTGCCTCTGTGTGGTGAGACCAGAGATCCTTCAGTGGTATTTGCGCTTGACAAATCATTTGCGTGCTATCCCTGAAATTCGACAGTGTGGCTCAACGTTGCACCATCTTTCACATAGTCATGATGTTAAGTTGGCCTGTTTGACAGAATTACTGATGTACTTGTCTCACTGATTCGAAAAAGGGGTGCTCATTTAAATAGAGTTGATATAGTGCTTCGAAATTTGGACAGTTATAGCAAATAAATACTGGAAAATATTTACCATGTCCCTTAAACAAGACAGTTGCGATATATCTGATATAGTTTTCGACAAATATGCTATAGTTGAGTCGATTAAAGCAGGAAGAGGACAAAATTTTCATCAAAAGCATTGGAGAAATAATTGCAGCTGATAACACACCTATTCCGCAGTGGCACCAGTACGTTAGTAACTATGTCAGTAAAGCCAACTTCATCAAGCCCCTTCTGTGTTGCTTTAAAGTAGAATATCGCTTAAGACGGTGCTAGGAGACGTGACAGGTGTTGCATCTTATAATTACCTCTCATGAACAGACTCAATAAAACCGAGTCTGCTACCTTTCTCTCTTGTTTGTGTTTGTTGCTTCCAAGGGATCATTTTTTCAGTACTTATTAACATCATTTCTATGTGAAAGACGGTGCCATGATCCATCTGATATATTCTGACATGGTGAAGTTGTCATTCTTGCTGGTGAATTCAGGGATGACATGAGCACTGTATGCATTTGTCAAGCACAAATACAACTGAAGACGCATGATTTTGATGATCAACATGGCTCGCAGGATCATGTTAGAGAAGTTATACATACACCTCATACCGATGTTGCTGCACTAATAGGTGAATACACATTTAACTCTCTAACTTGTGATGAACTATGATTCCGAACAGGAAAAAGGACAAACTGCAACATATACCAATACACACTGTCCCAGTTCAGTGGATATAGCCCTTCAGCTCTAAAGCTACAGACCTCAGCTCCGCCTGGGTTTGCGCCCTGGTGGAGACATTCTTTTTATCCTTCAACTCATCTCCCTCTGAGATTGCTGTCCCAATATATAACTTCATACGATATCTTGACGTAAAACCAATTTCATTTCATGCACGTTCAGGTGTTCACGCAATAACAGGTTGTGATAGTACTTGTGCACTATCTGGAAAAGGCAAGAAATATACGCTCTAAATATGTTAAAGAACTGTAAGTCTGAAACAGTAGTACTTCATTGCACCAGAAGATGAGGTATTATATTTGGAAAATACAATGTCCATTGACATGTTTGTTTGCGCTTTATATTTCTTCAAAAATTTTAGGGATCCTGCAGACGATATAAGATTCAGTTTTGTCAAAGGAATCAAACTAAATTAAACTCTATCACTTACATGAATCAGCCTTAAACATCATATCAAAAGGGCTAGTTTTAAGTCACTCCTAGTATGGTAACGTGCATTGCAGACTGTACAAATCATCATTGCCAAATGTCTCTTTAACTCCTTAATTCACTTCAGCCTTTTCTTCATATTACTGAACTGGGTTGTATTTGTCATCACATTATAAAAGTACATCTAGCATTAAGAGTCGTGCTTATACATGTATCTGTATAGATTAAACGGCAGAAAATACATGTTATGATGTATACAAATATTCGTCAAGCTCTATATAAAATACTGGCAGCTCCTTTACAACATACACAGAGTTTTATATGGCATTTGGTCCTTCAATGTGAGCTTGCGTTTTAGCATAGGACAGGTATGTGGTATATTACTGACTGCATATTGCGTTTTAGTGGCCATCTTGGACGCCATCTTGAATAGTGCTACCAGAGTATATGACTATAACAGGGCTAGAAATATTCCTGGGATATTACTTTAACATGATAAACTGTCAAAACCTCTACAGATCTCTGTTTGTGTATTTTAAAATAAACCACGAAAACGCAGACACCAAAAAATATCAACCTTGACCCTTGTCTGTGACCCTGAACGTTGCCATATATTACCAAATCTTGCGTGAGATAAATTGTCTTCCTAAATTGTCTTCTACATACTTTTAAATGTTTATAATAATATCTTTAATGGTACAACTGTTATGCAAGAAAACATTTATCACGACTGTGTCACACTTTGGTGGCCATCTTTGATGCCATCTTGAATACCCCTTTAGTGCTACCACAATTCATGACAACAGGGCTAAAAATATTCTTGGAATGTTACTCTAACATGATCAAGTGTCAAACCTTCTACATATCTCTGTTTATATGTTAGCAGAGGCTAAAATAGCTAAAATTTGACCTTGAACTTTGCCATTCATTACTAAATTTTGCGTCGGATAAATTTTCTATCTAAGATACACATACCTGTATATTTATAGAAGAATATCTTTATTGGTATGAATGTTATGCAACAAAACAATTATTATAACTACATCACAGTTTGGCGGCCGTCTTGGACGCCATCTTGAATAACTTTTTAGTGCTACATGTACCACAATTTATGACTACAACAGGGCTAGAAATATTCCTGGGGTGTTACTCTATCATGATCAAGTGTCAAACCTTCTACGGATGAGATAGGCTACGTTGACATTTTTGCAAAATGATATATAGGGTCCTATAGAAACCACAGCGTCCGAACGTAGGTGGCATCGTAGGTCCGCACTGTACTGCAAACAACAGAAAGGGTGGTGAAGACAGGGTTACCGACTTGGAACGGTCAGTAGGCAATAAGGCCTACTGGTTAGCTTGAATCGATTTTATATGCGCACAATCCTCGCTATTATCCTGTCTTCAGCGCCCAAATAGACAAGACAGTGTAAACAAAACTACATCCCATCAAAAGGAAATCTCTAACAATAAAGTCCACATCCAGAGAAACTAACTAAAGATATACATACAAAATAATAAACATCTCAGGATGTATCCAGAATCGTACTGAACAACCATAGTAGTTGCAGCTAAAGAGAAAACTAGGGTACGACCAGAAAACCCGAGGGACGAAAGCTCATGCACCCACCTCCCTCAGTTGGGGTTTCAGTAAGACAACTGCTCCGGGACTAATATGGAGATGACCTTGTTTTGTCATTATCATTTAAATATTTAGAATGACTTGGTTATTTTTGTTATCTAGATATGAAGACCATGGTGCACTACATGGTGGTGCAGATGGACTGGATGTAATCAGACGCATATTGTCCTTGGCATCAGGACTCCTGGAGCCTGAACATGGGTATATACAACTTCCATTATCTATGTCAGACTTTCCTGGTCCTGTGTTCTATCTTTAAATTATTATCTTATTATATCAATGTCTACTGATGTCTTTTAAAACATGTCTAAAATATACTTTTTAGAGAAAGCATGTGTGGTTGGTTAGCAATTTTGTTAACTTGATCAATATTTCACGCAGACATATTAACAATGTGCGCCATGTTGCAGACACTTGTGGCTGGAAGTAGATCTATCCCATCCACATAAGATAGAGGAGCTGGTCAGTAAACACCCAGAATATAACCTCCAATATCTAGAAACAGTGCAAGACTATTCAAAAAGGTAAATATTTACAAATCAAATACAGATTTAAGATTGATATAGAACATTGATTCTAGTTTAAAATCTAAACCTATCACTTTATTGTCTCGTCCACGATAGTGGCTAGCGAAACGTGGCAGTCACTTTTCTGACGGCGGTGACCGCATTTTAAATCGACTATCTCAACAACCGCTGCTCAATTTTTTCTGAAACTTTGTCAAATGCTTTTTGGGTCAAGGAACATTGCGTAATGCCAAAATTACCAAGGTCAAGATCATATTTTGCGTTATTTTCCCGAAACTTAACCTTGGTTTGGTAAGTTAACATCAGTTATCTGTATGTGATTACCTCATTTTCTTTGTTTGATATTTGGTCATATTTATTGTTTGCATTGGTGGACATCACCGAAAGACAAAAATTACCAAGGTCAAGGTCATATTTTGCTTGTTTCTCAAACAACCTTGGTTAGGTAACTTAACCTTGGTTAGGTAACTTAACCTATGTGATTGCCTCACTTTATGTCTTTGATACTTGGTCATATGAATTGTTGGCATTGGTGGACATCGCTGAACGACAAAAAATACATAGGTCAAGGTCATATTTTGCATTATTTTCCCCAAACTTAATCTTGGTTAGGTAACTTAACCTCATTTAACTTATGTGATTGCCTCACTTTATGTTTGGTAAGTTAACCTCAGTTAACTTTTTCTGATAACTTTCATTTCTTTGTTTGATACTTGGTAACTTAACCTCATTTTACTTTATGTGATTGCCTCACTTTATTTCTTTGATACTTGGTCATATGTATTGTTGGCATTGGTGGACATCGCTGAACGTTAAAAAATACCAAGGTCAAGGTCATATTTTGCATTATTTTCCCTAAACTTCACTTTGGTTAGATAAGTTAACCTCAGTTAACTTTTTTGGATAAATTTAATTTCTTTGTTTGATACTTGATCATAGGTATTGTTGGCATTGGTGGACATGACTAAATGCCAAAAATTACCAAGGTCAAGGTCATATTTCGCATTATTTTCCCCAAACTTAACCTTGGTTAGGTAACTTAACCTCATTTTACTTTATGTGATTGCCTCACTTTATTTCTTTGATACTTGGTCATATGTATTGTTGGCATTGGTGGACATCGCTGAACGACAAAAAATACCAAGGTCAAAATCATATTTTACGTTATTTTCCCCAAACTTAACCTTGGTTAGGTAAGTTTGCCTCAGTTAACTTCTTATGATAACTTTAATTTCTTTGTTTGATACTTGGTCATATGTATTGTTGGCATTGGTGGACATCACTGAACGACAAAAATCACCAAGGTCAAGGTCATATTTTGCATTATTTTCCCCAAACTATACACTGGTTAGGTAGCTTAACCTTGCTTAGATAACTTAACCCTAGTTAACTTTTTCGGATTGCCTCACTTTTTTTGTTTGATACTTAGTCATATGTATTGCTGGCATTGGTGGACATCACTAAACGCCAAAACTACACGCTGGTTAAACCACTTAACCTCAGTTAACTTCTTATGATTACCTCGCTTTTATTTGTTTGATACTTGGTCATATGAAGTGTTGTCTTTGGTGAACATCATATAAGCACAAAATTATTCAAATATTACATATGCGGTTTGCCGTGGTGGGCGAGACACCCTCAGACCGAGGTCTTGTATAAGATAGAGGGTATGACTTTTGTGTTGCCTGTGTAGCACACGTAGGGATTACGTTGACCATAACTCGAAAAGTATTTGACCTATGTTCGTAAAACGTCACACACATCCTCATCTTAACTCTAGGAATGTCGTTAAACATTTCCAATAACTCTGATATTCATTTTGACAGAGTTTTATCCTTCTAGTTATCTCTGCTTATACAATTTATTTGAATATTTTTCGGCCCACTGTTGTCCATCTGTTAACAATTTTACAAGATCGAAATCTCTGAAACAGCTTGAAAGTTTTAAAAAAAAAAATGCCAGTTATGTTCTTAAGCTTGTGCCGTTGTAATTTTGGACATTTCTATTGGAATCTTCTCATAAACTACATAAAAGTATACGTGCATGTTTCTTGACTTGCATTAAAGGTCTTCATCATGATCCCTGCATTGTTTCAGTTGCTATTTCGCTCGCATCAAAAGAGCAGTGGCAGAAAAACAATAACGTGGCTCCAGCGTAAATGGAGTTTCTACGATAGAATTTGCAGCAACTCTGCAGTTCAGGGTGAGAAAGTTCTAGGCCCATTTTCCATATTTTATCTCGATGTACATGGAAGATGAGCCTGGCATGTTCATGCCTATTAGGCGCCATATAACCTTTTCATGTGTTGGTGCGCCTTAAAACCCCAAATCAATTCAATTCAATTCTTGACTTGCATTTCTTGCATACCGGATATTCACGTTTTACATGGGGAATAGAACGCAGGGCACGAAAATTCCACTCGTCTGCTTGCTATGATGAGTGCTCATTGATGGAGGACGAGTAGAAATTGAGATAAATTCTTTAACAATTTAGATCATTTTTTATTAGGACGAGTAACTGAGAAACAAATTTTCATGCCCTGGAAAGCCTGATCTTACACATGGGAGAAGATAAGAGTCACGCCCTGATATTAACAATGACAGTTCATGATATAATTGTGTAAATAAACATGCAAAACGTTAGCAGTTGACAAATGAGTTCAGATAGGGAAATTCCAACCCTCGGTATAACTGTTTTAATCGGATACTCGGCAGAAACTCGGTTCCAATAAAAACAGTTATACCTCATGTTGGAATTCCCCTATCTTCACTGGATACCCATGAAAGATTCTTATATTTTCCCCCTGTGTATATTTTTCATTAGCATCCAGTATTTAAGATTGAATACATTTAGGAAGATCATCAAGAAAATATAAAATCTACTGCTCTGACTCTGCTTTCCTCATATAATCGACACTGCTCTGACACTGCTTTCCTATAATCGACACGTATCCACCAGTTGTTCTGAGTCTTGTCATTTTAAATTTGTCAGCCCAACATCCAAGATGTTTACTTAAATACCAAAGAAACATAGTTTTTCGAGGACAAATCACTCGAATGAATACCTTCCTCTATGCCTCTTGTTGATAATAATAATGTTCTTCCTATTTCAGAGGGCGGTTCTGTAAACTAAAGACGAGATGGACCTGACACAGATACATTAAATAAAACCCATCTTGCAGAAGTGCAAAGTGGTCTGCGCCCACTGGACGAGATCATAATAAGATAACTTTGCAGTCAATCAGACACTGACAGTTTATGGATTAAAGTTATGCGGAAACACGTGGAAGATTGTGCAATATATAGTGTAACTGCTGTTAAATGAAATAACAAATTTCAAAAGCAGGAACTGTCGCAGGATGACCCTAGTGGTTGGGGCTAACTCAGGAAAGAATCAATGATGGTGAAATCAATCACGGTGAATGCATTTACATAAGTTTAATGCAACTTTTAAAATATGTTAAATATATATACAATTATCAAAAAAAAAAGCGAATACACAGATGAAATATGAAAAGAATGTTCTCATGAACGTTTAAGACGTTCTTAGTATTATCACAAATACTGAATGTTTCGACTGATTATATACGACACTAAAGTGTTGTTAAAGTTATAACAGTTGTTAAAGTTATAACAATGTTGATGTTCACAAAATTATGATCTAGAGCGATAACTGTGATGCGCGAGAGCTCATGAAGATGATGATGCTGATGCGCGAAGATGATGATGCGCGAATCCAATGAGTGATTGTCATAAAATGCCTTCTGTAAGGGTTGATGACGCGATATGTATGATAATTAACCTCCACTGAGGTTGTGGATGATGTTCCTCCAGTGAGGACTGATAACGGGCCCACCTCGTGTCCCGGGGGTAGTCGATTCTATAACAAGTTAATGTTTGAGAGACATAAAAGCTAACCGGATGTCGTAACCGCCAACCAAGATGCTCATAAAACTGACCAACAACAATGAAAAGACGAAAATAATGAGGAAGAGGTCCGACTTCAAACAAATGGGTCACCGTCTTATTGACAACGTCACAAAACTCAACGCACAACTCATCATGGGCCTGTGGGATCACAAGGATATTGACCAGGCATGGTACTATAACGGGTCCGTTTATGGGAAGACCGGGACAGGAACACGACACAGATTTGATCTATTTGATGACATCGCGACTATTGTGCGGAAGTGAACATTTACCAATTTCTGTGGACAGTAACTGTGATGAAATTTTTTAAATTTTATAAGGAATAATATCACTGAATCATACCATTTAATAGATGAACTAAAATTTAAACACAAATAACTGGATTATACATGTAGGTTGTATGGAAGTTGTGTGTTAGTTTTATATGGATTCTTTGAATGGAATAGGTATTATTTTCAGCTTATACTGAGTGAATTAAGATTGGACAATAACAGATGTATTGTTATACAGTTTACAGTTAAATAATTATAGGCTTTACCAGACCAAATATAATTTATTATGAATAACAGTGATTTGAGGATTTAAAACATGGAAGATATTAATATTTAAGTGACTGTGAATATTGAGGTTGATTATTAATACATGGATACTTTATATTAAAGACATACAAGTCTGTAACGGATCATTTAAAAAAGGTGAATATTCTGACTTTAAAAGTTTGTTGAAATTATTATTATTATTTCAGGTCGGCCGGAAATTCAAGATGGCCGCCATGGCTAAAAATAAATTTTCAAAATACAAGTTTGTAGCGACTACTTTTTGAAAACCATAAGTGATATTCATATGGGACTTTTTCTAAAATGATCAGCATGACATGATGTTGGTCCTTGTCAAAAATTGTTTTGAATCAACGTTAAACATGGCTGCCAGCGGCCATCTTTGTTTACATAGAGTTATATAGTAAAAACTTGTAGCGACTACTCCTTTGAAACTAATTGGTGGATTTTCATGAAACTTTACAGGAATGTTGCTCTTAATGTCTAATTGATCCTAGCAAAATTTCAGATCGGCCAGAAATTCAAGATGGCCGCCACAGCTAAAAATAGATTTGTAAAAAAGAAGTTTGTAGCGACTACGTCTTGAAAACTATAAGTGATATTGATATGGGACTTTTTGTAAAATGATCAGCATGACATGATGGTTATCAGAGTCAAACATTATTTTGATTCGACGTTAAACATGGCTGCCAGTGGCCATCTTTGTTCACATAAATGTTATATAATGAAAACTTGTAGCGACTATTCCTCTGCAACTACTTGACGGATTTTCATGAAATTTCACAGGAATGTTGCACTTGATGTCTAATTGATCCTAGCAAAATTTCAGGTTGGCCAGAAATTCAAGATGGCCGCCACGGCTAAAATAATTTTTCAAAAAACAAGTCTGTAGCGACTACTTCCTGAAATCAAAACCAATCAGTAGAGCTTCAAGGTCATTGACCTCTTGTTTTTTTTTCACATAAGAAAAAAAAAGTATAATATTTTCATAATTATTTTACCAGGGAGTTTTCCAGCTTTATTTTGGAGTATTCAACTCGTTTTTTGTACTCTAGCTACAAAATAATTGTTACAGAGCAGTTCATTTGATGTTAGGAAACTGCAGCCCTTAGATTTTATAATTTTTAAATGATATACTTATTAAGTTTATAGTCTTAATTAATTCAAACATTATGTTAACACCAGGGCTTCTAAAATCGCCGGTTTATCAGTTCCCAGACCGAAATCTGTTTCTCCAGACCGTTTTTCTTTTCAAAATCTCGGTTTAAATCGGTCCAGATATTTTATCTATCGGTCGTTAAAAAAATCTACAATTGCCCTTTACCCTCCTTCTAATATCTTAACTTATGCCTTGCGGCAATATTCTTTGATCCATAACACGTTTGTTTGTCACTCGCTGTGCGAAAGTAGGTCAATTTGGACTAAACCATTACCGAAAGTAGGGAGTTTTCCGGAAGAGTCTATAGCTAGGTAGCATGCCTTTGATGTGTGATCAGAGAAAGTATATCACGCGTCCTGTCGGTTCACTAAAGCGAGTGTTACCGTCTGTAATTTCTTTGATATATCCTTAGTCGTAAGGTGTTAGCCTGTTTGCTTGTGTCGGTTTGTTTTTTTAAGTGGCCAAAGCTGGGACTGAAATTTGTTTGCGTCATTAAATAAAATTAAAATACCGAGCGGTGTTACTTGTTTGTTTGATTTTTTTCACTTCTGTTTATTAGACGCTTCCGGTTCAATTCCTCAAATGATCAACAATTTTAATATTGAGTGAAAATTATTCATTCAGTAAAGCGAAGACATGATGTCAGTCATTAAAATGTACAATTGTGATAAAGTAAGTTATAAATAATACAAATATAATACAAACATAAATTTTAAATAGTTCTCTATATAAATGACTAAACGGAAAAAATGCATGGTGCAGCTGACATGGTGAGTGGGGTACGGCGATTTTAGTGATTTTTTCAAAATCAGTGCGATTCTTACGGCAGTAAAAAACCTGGACCGATTTGCATTTTAAAAATTTAGAAGCCCTGGTTAACACATAACAGGTTTTGCCAAAGTCAGTGCTTGTTTTTGTTATGATGCAGGCACTTTTCATTTTGCTTTTTTGTTTGCATGTTTATATATTTTCTTTCAAGTTGCATGTACTGTATGGGTCATTCTCTCTGTTTAGGTTGTATTTTTATTATTGGTCTTTAGTGCTGAATGATGGAGGCTAACAATTTGTCAGTTAATTGTCAGGGTCTTGGCTCTATTGAAAAGCGTTTAGATGTATTTAATTACTTGAAATCGAAACAGTGTTATATATATTGCCTTCAAGATGTTCATTCAACAAAAGCTACTGAAAAATTTATTCGATCACAATGGGGTTATGATTGCATAATCAGCTCGGGTAATTCAAATGCCAGAGGGGTTGCAATATTGTTTAATAAAGATTTAGAATACACTTTACATAACCATATATCTTGCTCTGAAGGCAATTTTATTTTAGCTGATTTAACTGTTGATAATAACAGATTTACATTAATTAATATATATGGTCCAAATAATGACTCTCCTGCTTTTTATGAAAATATTACATGACTATCAGAGACTATTAATAATGATGAAATGATATGGTGTGGCGATTTTAACCTAGTACAGAATCCTAAAATTGACTACTACAATTAAATATGTAAATAACAAAAATGCTCAGGAAAAGATTTTGGAAATAAAAGAAAAAGATAACCTTATTGACCCTTTTAGGGAAAATAGTCCATTTCTAAAAAGATATACATGGAGAAGAAAAAATCCATTAAAACAGGCACGTCTTGATTTTTTCCTGATTACTGAAAATTTATTACCATCCGTAAACAAAAGTACAATAGAATCAAGTTATCGCTCTGATCATTCTATGATAATCCTTAACCTTACTTTTACACAGTTTAAAAAAGGGAAATCGTTATGGAAACACAACAATTCTCTCCTAAAAGACATAGATTATTTAAATATTATGAACGATAAAATAAATGACATTAAAATACAATATGCGCTACCGGTTTATAATTTGGATAACATAAATAATATATCAAATAATGATGTACAGTTTGTCATCAACGATCAGCTATTTTTAGATACACTTTTAATGGAATTAAGAGGGAAATCTATTTTATATTCCAGTTTTAGAAAAAAAGAAAGTGAAAGAATGGAGAAAGATGTCCTCAAAAATATAGAAAAATAGAGCACAACCTTATTCCAGAAAGTTTGGATCAATTAGAAAATTTAAAAGAAACATTGTCTAATTTACGAAGACAAAAAATGCAAGGTTATGTTATCAGATCAAGAGCATGTTTTATCGAAGACGGCGAAACACCAACTAGCTATTTCTGCACTCTTGAATCTTATAAATACTAGCAAAATTATACCAAAAGTTGAAAAAGATGACGGTACCTTAATTACAGATCAATTTGAAATTCTTGAAGAAACAAAATGCTTTTATAAATCTTTATATTCTAGCAGAGATACCAACTTACTAGATTTATATTAAGATAGAGAACTTTCAAATTATGATATTCCCAAGCTTTCATTAGAGGAATCAAACGCTTTAGAAGGAACAATAACTTTTGAACAAGAATCTTTATCGCTGAAAAAGATGGCCAATAATCGTAGTCCCGGTTCCGATGGATTTAGCGCAGACTTCTTTAAAGTCTTTTGAAGCATTTAGGACACTTTGTTGTACGGGCAATAAATTTTGGTTATTTAAATGGAGAATTATCTGTAACTCAAAGAGAGGGGATAATTACTTGCATACCAAAGGATAATAAACCTCGTAAATTTTTAAAGAACTACAGACCTATCTCATTATTGTGTTTGTGTTTATAAAATTGCATCTGGTGCTATAGCGAACAGAATTAAGGCTACTTTATACAAACTTATAAATGAAGATCAGACAGGTTTTATAGCGGGGCGATACTTGGGAGAAAATACAAGACAGCTCTTGATATCATGCACTTTACTGAAGAAAACAATATACCAGGATTAATTCTATTAGTAGATTTCGAAAAGGCATTTGACTCCCGATCTGATAAAGTTTTTTGGATTTGGTATTTCCATTATTATGGCTCCCCCACACAAAGTGTGGTAGGGGAGCCATATTGATTTTGTGCTTTCTGTGTGTCTGTCTGTCTGTCTGTAGGTCTGTGTCACAAACGTTGTCCGATCAATAACTAGAGAATGGTTGGACCTAGGGTCCTCAAACTTGAAAGGATGGTTGGTCATGACAAGTAGATGACCTCTATTGATTTTGGGGTCACTAGGTCAAAGGTCAAGGTTGCAGTGACATTGACTATCAAAACGATGTCTGATCAATAACTAGAGAATGGTTGGACCTAGGGTCCTCAAACTTGGAAGGGTAGTTGGTCATGACAAGTAGATGATCCCTATTGATTTTGGGGTCACTAGGTCAAAGGTCAAGGTTGCGGTGACGTTGACTATCAAAACGATGTCCGATCAATAACTAGAGAATGGTTGGACCTAGGGTCCTCAAACTTGGAAGGATGGTTGGTCATGACTAGAAGATGACCCCTATTGATTTTGGGGACACTAGGTCAAAGGTCAAGTTGTGGTGACATTGACTATCAAAACGATGTCCGATTAATAACTATATAATGGTTGGACCTAGGGTCCTCAAACTTGCAAGGATGGTTGGTCATGACCAGTAGATGACCCCTATTGATTTTGGGGTCACTAGGTCAAAGGTCAAGGTCGCGGTGACATTGACTATCAAAACGATGTCCGATCATCATCAATAACTAAAGAATGGTTGGACCTAGGGTCCTCAAACTTAAAAGAATGGTTGGTCATGACCAGTAGATGACCTCTGTTGATTTTGGGGTCACTAGGTCAAAGGTCAAGGTCGCGGTGACCTTCACTATCAAAACGATGTCCGATCAATAACTAGAGAATGGTTGGACCTAGGGTCCTCAAACTTGGAAGGATGGTTGGTCATGACCAGTAGATGACCTCTATTGATTATTTTTTTTTTTTTTTTAATTTTTTTTAATTTTCTTTTCTTTTTGATTTTTTTTGATTTTTTTTTTGTTGTTTTTTTTTATTTTTTATTTTTTTTTTTAATTTTTGCATAAAAAGTTTTATGGTCAGCCCCTAAAAAAAATAGGGTCGGTCGGGTTACCTGAACCACACATATTTCTTTAGGGGCCTTACTGATACAGATAGTAGATACAGTCACAGGGATATTGAATATCAAAACGATCTCAGATCAATAGAGAACGGTTGGACCTAGAGTCGTCAATTATGCCTCTTCGGGCGAGTGGGGAAGCCATACGTTTTTGTCCCATAGACAATAACAATTTCTAGTTTCATGGGTTAAAGTTTTATACAAAAATGCAAAACTTTCTATTAACCATGGGGGACACTTATCATCGTCTTTTACATTAAATAGGGGATGCCGTCAAGGAGACCCATTATCACCGTATATCTTCATCTTGTGTGCAGAAGTTCTCGCTATTAAAATCAGAAACAACAAAAATATTAAAGGAATTACAATAGGAAATACCGAATTTAAATTTTCACAATATGCAGATGATGCCTCAGTAATATTAGACGGCTCAAATACTTCTCTAAACGAAACACTTAATGAGTTATCTTACTTTGCACAATATTCGGGGCTTAAAATTAACTTTGATAAGACACAAGTAGTATGGATAGGTATTAAAAAGTATAGCAGTGATACGATTAAAACAAGGTGGAAACTATCATGGGGGAAAACAGATTTTAAGTTGTTAGGAATCAATTTCAATGTAGACTTGAATACAATTATTGATATTAACTATTTTGATAACATAATAAAGATGAAAAACCTAATCAAACAGTGGAAGCGTAGATACTTGACACCATTTGGAAAAATTACGGTTATAAAATCGCTTTTATTGCCTATGCTTAACCATTTATTCATATCGCTTCAGAATCCCAATGATAGCATTATAAAACAAATAAATACAATACTATACGATTTTTTATGGGAAGGACCAGCAAAAATAAAGACATGGAAAGATATTTACATGTCCCCATTTAAATATAACCTTAGTACAACACTTCAATGGTTTCAAGTAAGAATCAACCACAGAATATTGCCAACTAAAAAATATTTGTTTACCATTAAAGCCATTGATAGCCCTCTTTGTAATTTCTGTCACCAACAAGAAAGTATTACACATATGCTTTGGTCATGCCCAGAAACTCAAACGTTTCTTAACGAAATTAAGACTTGGTTGTTACCAAAACATATACAAATTACATTCATAGAAGAACTATTTATTTTCAATATAGGAAATATGCTATCATCAATCGATTTGTACATTATTATCGAATTAAAGTACTATATTTTTTCATCAAAACGTCTTAATAAATTGCTGTCGGTCATTGCTATGAAGAATAGACTTAAAAAATCATACAAAGCACTGAAGTATATAGCTGTTAAAAATGATAACGTAGAGACATTTTCCGAAAATCGGACGACTTATAAAGAAGCCTTAGATGCTAACTTATAAATACATACATAATTTTTTGCCAAGAAACTGATAATTGATAATACTGATAATTGATAATACAAATTAACTAAAAGTGACAAGGACTGAGAAGATTATTATATAATTCCTTTACAGAGAGAATGTTTGCAGCCAGTATTTGGTAACCCATATTTTTTTAAAAAAAAAATTAACAGTAATTTAAACTAAATTTTACCCAGTAATGATGCTCGATATAAGCTAACTACCGATATATATCATTTTGGTTCTTTGAAAAAACAAAAGGCACTTTCATTGTTTCTTTGATAACACCTTTTGTATATAATATTTGTTTTTAAGGAATGAAAGAAACTGAATGGGAATGTGTGTTGTGAACTTAACATAATATGTATATTTTGTAAAGTATGTGGTGGGATGGTCCTCCCCGACCCACAACACACTCATTCATGGGGAGATTAAATGGGTTTGCCATTTTTTTGCAACTGAAAAAAAAAAAAAAATGGAAAAAAAAAGATGGCGCCGCCCACTGAATACAAATGTACGATAAAAGTTCATAAAATAAATACTGACCACATATTGCCTGTGAATTTCGCCGTCCAACTTCTGCTCCAAACAAAGCAACTATCGAGCAATCCCGACCAAAACTAGAAGACAATGGATTTTATAGCAAACGTTACGCCCAAACCATTATTTCCCCCGTTCAGTCCTTGACTAACGTGGCTAAATCTGCAGTATTGAATCTACACGAAAGGACCCCTACACAACTTTGCTCTTTAAAGGAGATAGACCTATACTTTTACATGCATTAGCACAAAACTAAACTTATTAAACGGCCCTTCCGGACGCCCTCTGGCGGCCACTTAAAATGTGCACGCTTTTACGTGTTACCTGAATATATCATGGACATTGTGAATTGGTTTGAACTGAACAATGGATTAGGGTGTAACTAACAGGTGCTTACAAGAGCTATGTACGACCAATACGCTGTACCCGTGACATTTTGTGACACAATCTCCCTACTTAAAGAAAGTTCTACACTTTCTAAAATTCAACAAAATGATAATTAATATTTACATGTTAATAAACTATTAATTAGTCCTAGCAAAAGACATGGTTGCATTATAAGCAACATTAAAATTTCAACAATATTCTACAATTGTACACTACACTGTCGTAACATACACTGCTATTGTACAATACACTGCAATACACTATTAGACTATTGTATTAAACCTGTCATTATGTGCGGCGACTTAAATAGTCTGCCCCAATATTGTCCTTTCCTCGGATCGCTTTAATTTTTATCCGGTAAGGCTGCAGAGTCAGTACCCACCTCATTAACCTACTGTTAGCTACCTTTGCTTTGTTCATATAAGGTAACGGTTGGTGGTCGGTCTCCATGACAAAATCCTTACCGAAAACATATCGGTGGAATTTACTGACACCCCACACTACTGCAAGACACTCCCTTTCGATAACAGAGTAGTTACGTTCCCGGGGTAGTAGTTTCCGACTTGCGTAAGCCACGGGGAGACTACACCCATCTTGCTCTTGCAGTAGGACTGCACCCACCCCTATATCGGAGGCATCCGTTCTGAGCATAAACTCCTTGTCAAGTTCAAGTAATTTTAGTATTGGGGTTTTGACCAGACTTCCCTTTAAAGAGACAAAAGCTCGCTCCTCCCCCGACTTCCCTTTAACCTTTAAAGAGACAAAAGACACAATCAATCAGCATTTCCTCTGGTACACTAGCCTACTGAACATATCCACTAATGCCTCAGCTACTCTCTCAGTTTCAATTGAGGGCAATGCTACTGCCTCCGGATACTTAGTTGCATAGTCTACCATGGTTAAAATGTACCTATTTTTCCTATCCGACACTGGAACAAGAGGCCCAAGAGGGCCTGTGGACGCTCTACTGGCTAACATGGCTCTTATAACATCAATGAAGTGAGTGACTGCCATTTACGTTTTATTGAAAGTTTCGGGCAAAAAACAGCTTTTTAACTAAATCAAGGGCCATAACTAAAGAATCTGGTAAAGTTTGGTAAAGATCAGATGAAAAATGAAGGCCCAACCGTATTAACGAGGCAACATATAGCATGTTTAACTAAATCAAGAACAACTAAATCAAGAACACCTCTGTTACTGGTCCGACTGGTCGAACTATAATTAAAAAATAAATATTTAAAAAATAAATAAATCCCTATACATGTCTATGTAAAACATGTGACCCTTGGGGCGGGGTCAAATATGACCCGAGGGTTACCATTTGAACAAACTTGGTAAAGGACCATAAACTTATAGCAAATGCAAAATATTAAACCTCTGGCTCTTGCAGTTCCAGAGAAGAAGATTTTTTTCAGTTTTTCCCTATACAAGCATTTATGTAAAACTGTGACCCCCGGGGCGGGGCCAGATGTGACCCCAGGGTCCCCATTTGAACAAAATTGGTAAAGGACCATAAGCTTATAGCAACAGCAAAATATTAAACCTCTGGCTCTTGCAGTTTCAGAGAAGTAGATTTTTTAAAATTTTCCCTATACATGTCTATGTAAAACATGTGACCCTTGGGGCGGGGCCAAATGTGACCCCAGGGTCACCATTTGAACAAACTTGGTAAAGGACCATAAGCTTTTAGCAAATGCAAAATATTAAACCTCTGGCTCTTGCAGTTCCAGAGAAGATTTTTTTTCTTCAGTTTTTCCCTCTACAAGCATTTATGTAAAACTGTGAATCCCCGGGGCAGGGCCAGATGTGACCACAGGGTCCCCATTTGAACAAAATAGGTAAAGAACCATAAGCTTATAGCAACAGCAAAATATTAAACCTCTGGCTCTTGCAGTTTCAGAGAAGAAGATTTTTTAAGTTTTCCCCTATACATGTCTATGTAAAACATGTAACCCTTGGGGCGGGACCAAATGTGACCCCAGGGTCACTATTTGAACAAACTTGGTAAAGGACCATAAGCTTATAATAAATGTAACATATCAAACCTCTGACTCTTGTAGTTGGCGAGAAGAAGATTTTTAAAAAAAAAATCCTATATAAGTCTATGTAAAACTGTGACCCTCGGGGCGGGGACAAATTTGAACCCCGGGTCACCATTTGAACAAACTTAGTAGAGGACCATAAGCTGATGCTACATGTATTACATGAGAGCTCTGCCATCTGGTTCCAGAGAAGAAGATCTTTTCAGTTTTTCCCTATACAAGCCTATGTAAAACTGTGACCCCCGGGGTGGGGCCAAATGTGACCCCTGGGTCACCATTTGAACAAACTTGATAGAGGACCACAAGCTTATAGCAAATGCAAAATATTAAACCTCTGGCTCTTGCAGTTTCAGAGAAGAAGATTTTTTAAGTTTTTCCCTATACATGTCTATGTAAAACATGTAACCCTTGGGGCGGGGCCAAAAGTGACCCGAGGGTCACCATTTGAACAAATTTGATAAAGGACCATAAGCTTATAGTAAATGCAAAATATCAAACCTCTGGCTCTGTAGTTTCCGAGAAGAAGATTTTTTAAAAAAAAATCCTATATAAGTCTATGTAAAACTGTGACCCCCGGGGGCGGGGACAAATTTGACCCCAGGGTCACCATTTGAACAAACTTAGTAGAGGACCATAAGCTGATGCTACATGTAATACATGAGAGCTCTGTGCCTTGTGGTTTCAGAGAAGAAGATTTTTTAAAGTTTTTTCCTATATGTCTATATGAAAAATATGCAAAACCTCAATATACAAATTTTGGACCCCCGGGGCACGGCCATTTTTGACCCCGGGGACTTTATTTGAACAAACTTGATAGTCTAGGCGTTGGCGATCATTTTAAAAGAAAAACTGTTCAAATCTGTCCAGCGGTTCTGGAGAAGAAGATTGTTTAAGGTTTCGACCATATATGGTAATGGCAGCCATCTTGGATGTAGCGCTGACCTAATTTTAACAAATCTAAAAGGCATACATCTAAGGATCATCCACGTGAAGTTTGGTCAAAATTAGCCAAGCGGTTTCTGAGGAGAAGTCGTTTGAAGAAAAGTTAACGGACGACAGACAGACAGACGATGGACGACGGACAACACAGCATCCCATAAGCTCTGCTGGCCCTTGGCCAGTAGAGCTAAAAAATCCTATATAAGTCTATGTAAAACTGTGACCCTCGGAGCGTGGACAAATTTGACCCCAGGGTCACCATTTAAACAAACTTAGTAGAGGACCATAAGCTGATGCTACATGTAATACATGAGAGCTCTGTGCCTTGTGGTTTCAGAGAAGAAGATTTTTTAAACTTTTTTCCTATATGTCTGTATGAAAAACATGCAAAACCTCAATATCGCCCCCTTAGAGGTAAAAGGTGCTATGTGCAGTTTTCATTATTTCGAGAAAATCGCGTTTAAAGGTTTAAGGACTTGTGAAAAATCAGGATTTTAATTCTAAAAAACGGAACTAAGCACATATTTTGGATTATATTTCTACTATTTATTAATCATATTTTAACCAATAATAAACCAATAGTTCTATCAATATAATCAATTTTGTACATAGCACCTTTTTCCACGGACCAATTTTCAAAGAAAAATTGGAGTAAAAGGTGCTATTTGACACATAGCCCCTTTTGCTGCAAACAAAATGTGTGAAAACATTTTATTCTTGAAGCAAAAAAGGTGCCATGTACTTCATAAAATTCAAAAATTTTATCTGTTTCTTAACCTTTCTGATAGGAAATGGCTATGAAACAATACGCCTGCATAACATGATCTATTTGTACTATTCGATATACTTCTTATTTACACTCCACTGTCTACAGTTTTTTATCATTTACTCAGAGTCGTCTTCATCTGAGCCAACTGGTATTGTGTCTTTTGTTTTGGCATTTGTCGCCAAAGACATAAAGTACCCATGAAAGTCATCGGGTATTATTCCCTTCGTACACATGCTGATTAAGTATGCCTTCTTCTGGGTTTAAATAGGCAATTTGAAACAATAGCATAAGTCCATTTCTGCATCTGTCGTTGGCTAATGCTGAGGGCGACCTTTGTTCCGTAAAAAGCAGAGTTTTCATGACATTTTCGATGTTAAAGGTGTAGTGGAGAAACAGTGATTTTGGTTCATTTTTACGAACTTGAATCCAGCGCACGTTGAGCCAGTTCACCTTTACTCCCAGAGTGGTCGCAGTTCTTTCTAACATATGCTTTGAAGTCAATTACATGGTCATATTTCAGAGGGATGGTAATATATGGATTTGTTTTCCGGGACATACCAATCTCGGTACTCCACTGTGATGGAACAAAAACGGACGTCTTCCTTTTCGAAGTTTCAATTGCTGAATGTACCGAGTCACTTTCCATTTGCCCCCCACCCCCACCCCCCCCCCCCCCCCCCCCCCCACACACCCACCACATACACACACACACACACACGTATCAGAATAGTATGTTGTCTCTTCTATTGGCGCAGAAGAGCAGACAGACTGAGTGTTTTTCATTAAACATGTGGCAATTTCACATGCCCCTCGTTTTCCTTGCGTTTCATCCCAGAGATGACAAGTTGCATGTTTGTCCCCTAAAGAGTAAATTGTTAGATTATAGCAACACAACTTTCTTGAATAAAATACAATTTGCTGACAAGGGAACATGGCTTTCATCACTGAGTTTTGACGACGGTGTTTTACGGCCTCGCATAATGTCCCATGCTGTTTTCTACCAATGTATAGGAAACCGTTTTCTTTCCGATAGCGAGTGTTTTTAGAAAAAAATCTTTGCAAACACGTTCACGCTTATTCCAACGCCTAGGAAATACTTCAAGGAAGTCTGCCTTTTCCATGTCTCTTTTCGACTTGGTGTTGCTTTCGAAACCATGTCACATATAAAACACCTCTGCCTTTCATAGCTTGGGAGAGCATAGTAATGATCAAACGTTGATTTTCGTTCATCTTCATTAAATTTTGTGCTACACCATTTTGTGGTTTAAGCACTTTTTCTGCAACAGTTTTTCCTGTTTTTGAGGTGTATGGTTTGCCATCACATCTTAGTTTCTTACGGCTGTTAGATTTCCATTGCATTTCATTTCTTTTTTTTCTTTCTGCTTGAAGTTTTTTCAATAGGACTCTGGTAATCAGCTTTTTTGTGTAGGGTTGAACGAGCAAGCAACGTGTTATCGTTTAATTCTGTATGTTCTGATGTACTTTTTTGTGGAGTTGAATATTGTAGAAGGTACGAGTCATCTTGGGGATGTGTTGTCTGTCTAATTGGTGAACTCTATATAATTAGTTGTGTTGCCTCATAATGATCTTCGTTTCTAATAGCTAGGTATGCTAGTTCAATGCATCGGATACTATCCCTTTGTTCTGCCTCTGCAGAAGGCTTTATATCAATGACAGGGGTTGCCAGTGAACTGGAGTATATGCGTAGTGTACAATTAAACTTGCTCAAAAGAAGCTCAATATTTTCTTTAAATGTTTTATAGTCTGATCTGCCTCCTCTGATTTCACTTAGAAACTTACTGTATCTTGCAATGTTTTCCATCATTAAGTCACACACTGAATTTCTAAATGCATCAATGTGTGACAAAATTGAATCATTAAATTTTACACATTTAGCAATTGCTGCGAAACAGCAATTTCCATCAGCACGGACAGGCACACGTTTCAGTTCATTACTGGCAAGTAGTTGATCCAGCCGATTGATATGTATATGATGGATATACTCTTTGACAGATTGCATCTTTCTACTCAAAACTTTGGCCTTTTCGGTTCCATCAATGTTCTTCTTCCATTTAGCCTTCAGTAAGTTGATTTAAATGAACAAACTTACCGGTACCCTATTTTTTTCATCTATGTTTTTGTTTTGTTTTAATTGAGCGTGTTTCACACTGAAAAATCTCTGTATAAATGCAAGATTAACACAAAATAATGTCATTAGGTAATTAGAACATAATTTGCTTCATACCAGAACAGGTAATGTGATATCAAATCTCTCCACACCAATTATACTGGTTATTAGCAATACACAAGATGTAAAAATGCTTAGAGGAATAAGGAGCTATTTGCCACTTAGCCCCATTTATCATGTTTTAAGCCAATGCTTTTGAGGTAACAATTTGGGGGAAAAGGTGCTATTTGTCAAATGGCCCCTTTTACCGCAATGTTGTATACACATAACTCCTTTTACCGCACACTACTTTTATGTAAAGCAGATAGCACCTTATGCTTTTTATCAATATCTCCAGATTGATTCAATATGCAATAAAGATTTTTTCTGACAAGAAACATATCATTAAAAGGAATCTAAATATGCAAAAAAAACATTTTCTGTGAAAATGTTAGTTAGCACCTTTTACCTCTAAGGGGGCGATATACAAACTTTGGACCCCCGAGGCACGGCCATTTTTGACCCCGGGGACTTTATTTGAACAAACTTGATAGTCTAGGCGTTGACGATCATTTTAAAAGAAAAACTGTTGAAATCTGTCAAGCGGTTCTGGAGAAGAAGATTTTTTAAGGTTTCGACCATATATGGTAATGGCAGCCATCTTGGATGTAGCGCTGACCTAATTTTAACAAATCTAAAAAGCATTCATCTAAGGATCATCCATTTGAAGTTTGAGCAAAATTAGCCAAGCGGTTTCTGACGAGAAGTCGTTTGAAGAATTCTCTATACATGTCTATGTAAAACATGTGACCCTTGGGGCGGGGCCAAATGTGACCCTAAGGTCACCATTTGAACAAACTTGGTAAAGGACCATAAGCTTATAGTAAATGACAAATATCAAACCTCTGGCTGTTGTAGTTTCTGAGAAGAAGATTTTTTAAAAAAAAATCCTATATAAGTCTATGTAAAACTGTGACCCCCGGGGCGGGGACAAATTTGACCCCAGGGTCACCATTTGAATAAACTTAGTAGAGGACCATAAGCTGATGCTACATGTAATACATGAGAGCTCTGTGCCTTGTGGTTTCAGAGAAGAAGATTTTTTAAAGTTTTTTCCTATATGTCTATATGAAAAACATGCAAAACCTCAATATACAAATTTTGGACCCCCGGGGCACGGCCATTTTTGACACCGGGGACTTTATTTGAATAAACTTGATAGTCTAGGCGTTGGCGATCATTTTAAAAGAAAAACTGTTCAAATCTGTCCAGCGGTTCTGGAGAAGAAGATTGTTTAAGGTTTCGACCATATATGGTAATGGCAGCCATCTTGGATGTAGCGCTGACCTAATTTTAACAAATCTAAAAAGCATTCATCTAAGGATCATACACGTGAAGTTTGGTCAAAATTAGCCAAGCGGTTTCTGAGGAGAAGTCGTTTGAAGAAAAGTTAACGGACGACAGACAGACGACAGACGACAGACAGACAGACGACGGACGACGGACAACACAGCATCCCATAAGCTCTCCTGGCCCTTGGCCAGTAGAGCTAAAAAATCCTATATAAGTCTATGTAAAACTGTGACCCTCGGAGCGGTGACAAATTTGACCCCAGGGTCACCATTTAAACAAACTTAGTAGAGGACCATAAGCTGATGCTACATGTAATACATGAGAGCTCTGTGCCTTGTGGTTTCAGAGAAGAAGATTTTTTAAGTTTTTTCCTATATGTCTATATGGTAAACATGCAAAACCTCAATAATTATACAAACTTTGGACCCCCGAGGCACGGCCATTTTTGACCCCGGGGACTTTATTTGAACAAACTTGATAGTCTAGGCGTTGACGATCATTTTAAAAGAAAAACTGTTGAAATCTGTCAAGCGGTTCTGGAGAAGAAGATTTTTTAAGGTTTCGACCATATATGGTAATGGCAGCCATCTTGGATGTAGCGCTGACCTAATTTTAACAAATCTAAAAAGCATTCATCTAAGAATCATCCATTTGAAGTTTGATCAAAATTAGCCAAGCGGTTTCTGACGAGAAGTCGTTTGAAGAATTCCCTATACATGTCTATGTAAAACATGTGAACCTTGGGGCGGGGCCAAATGTGACCCTAAGGTCACCATTTGAACAAACTTGGTAAAGGACCATAAGCTTATAGTAAATGCAAAATATTCATCTAAGGATCATCCACGTGAAGTTTGGTCAAAATTAGCCAAGCGGTTTCTGAGAAGAAGTCGTTTGAAGAAAAGTTAACGGACGGACGACGGACGACGGAAGACGGACAACACACCATCCCATAAGCTAAAAATTAGTCCAACTATGTCTACGGCTACCCGCTTAAATGGTGTATCTATCAGTGGCATCGGACCTAAATGTACTTTGGTCACTCGACCTTTTGCCATACATCGCAGGACCTACAATACCTAGTTACATCTCCACTAACGCCTGGCCAATAAAATTCTGCCAATACTCTATCTGACGTTTTCTTTACGCCTAAATGACCTCCCATACTCGACTCATGAGCTACCTTAAGCACTGTCGTTCTATACTGGGTAGGTACCACTAATTGGTGAAACTGTCTACCACCACTATCTTCAAATTCTCTGTACAATAACCTATTCTTATGTACAAACTTAGAACTACCGGACCCTTTACACTTCTTCACTACACCATCCTTGGCCTTCACTTTACAAGGATCTAACGACTCGCCTTGAGTTTGTGCTTCTATAAACTCCGCTTTGGATATGTCACCTACGGCTGCAGGAACCTTTAATTTTCTATAAGCCTGAGCTTGCTTCTGAACCTGCGCTCTAGTCTCTACAGCATTACTTATGCTACTCCTAAAATCGGACACTACCGGAAGTACTGAACCTTCTATGTTCCCTATCGATAAAGCATACATTGGGTCGTCCATACATAGTGCCTCTGTAGTCCATTTAAAGAAAGGTGTATCTACATCTACCGGTATTCTTGCTATTGGCACGTGCTCTACCGACTTATTTAACAACATACACGGTGACTGTTTACCTACCAACTGGTCATCCGTAACTAAACTACGCCTAACCCCTGTACAACCTTTATCCCTCATTACAATTACGTCCGTGCCATTCATCTCTTAATCTCATTTCTAATTCTAGCTTCTCTTTATCAGCATCTAGCTTCTCTTTAACTAATCTACTTTCGAATTCTAGCTTCTCTGTGGCTAATCTACTTTCTTCATTTCGCTTCTCTTTAACTAATCTACTTTCTAATTCTAACTTATCTTTAACTAATCTACTTTCTTTTCTTCATCTCTTTCCTGCTTTGCTAATTCTCTTTCCTTCAGTCTAAATTCCCTTTCCCTAGCCTGTTCGTCTCTAACAAAGGTTCTAAGCTCCTCTCCAGCATACCCTAACTCCTTACCCATATCCGTAAGTTCCTTTATGGACGTCATGGTTATAGACATTGTGGACTACTCACTACAATAACTACAATACACAAGTCACTAATAATTCTACTCTACTAACTACTAATGGTAAGTCACTGTGTACTCAGTAAATACCTGGGCATCATCATAGGACAAGGTACATACACATTTGTACTAGCGCCAACTAATAACGGTTATGTATAGATAGTATCTAGCTTCCACAAAACATATACACTACATAAAATATCTATGTTTGATATTGGACATAAACCTTAAACGATCATAGAAATGTGTATAGCATGTACATGTATATTTCCTTCTCCCATTAATATAATTATTCTCGAGTGTCACAAAAGAGTAGAACGTCTTGTTCGCCAACCTCATTGGATACTATTGGTATATCAAGGGAGGTAAATTAAACACCCAATTATGGAGCAAAAAGTGCCTCAGACCCAATCGTGTAGACCACTGCGACCTCGTGCCAAGGAAAGAACGTACAAAACAACAGTTTGGAATTACCCTACCCTTGTCATGTCTTGATTTGTCTTCCAAGCTGTGGCCGTGATCGTCTCCAGTCGCCTTGATGGATCAAAGGGTGGTGCACATTTCTAAAATGATAAGTAGAGATTTAGTATATCATAATAAAGATCACTTATTGATTCTTTCCCTCCGTAGTTGCCCAAAATCCCACTACTCTGAAAACCATATATATACAATTATACGACACTAAAGTGTTGTTAAAGTTATAACAATGTTGATGTTCACACAAATTATGATCTAGCGCGATAACTGTGATGCACGAGCGCTCATGAAGATGATGATGCGCGAATTCAATGAGTGATTGTCATAAAATGCCTTCTATAAGGGTTGGTGACGCTATGTATGATAATTAACCTCCACTGAGGTTGTGGATGATGTTCCTCCAGTGAGGACTGATAACGGGCCCACCTCGTGTCCCGGGGGTTGTCGATACTATAACCTGGCCATGTTGCACAGGTACGGGGACCGTCTCCACCGCCAGGCTTAGCTCCACTCCGGGAGGCTTATTTCCAAACCTGGATGGCTTAGGCTGTAATAATACATACGTCTTAGATGTCGGTTCATAAACACACCAATCTTATATAATTATCATTACACCAACAAGTCATTATCTAATAAATATATACAAGCCACTCTCTAATTATGATGAGTAGCAATGGAAGTATATTCTACAACGCCATCTATACGCGTCGAACATTTATATTAGTCACTCATCTCATTGTTAACTAATGCACCTAATATACAATGTTATCAATTCAATCGTTTATTACAATCACTGAGTTATACGCCAACGTTAACTAATGTACCATTTATACAACGTAATCAAATTAATATTGTTTTACAATTAATGATTAATTACAATAATTACATCTAATAAAGTAACTTCAAAATCATATGCTTGTGTCAAGTTAATGTTTGAGAGACATAAAAGCTAACCGGATGTCGTAACCGCCAACCAAGATGGCGCCGCCCACTGAATACAAATGTACGATAAAAGTTCATAAATAAATACTGACCACATATTGCCTGTGAATTTCGCCGTCCAACTTCGGCTCCTATCGAGCATTCCCGGGCAAAACTAGAAGACAATGGATTTTATAGCAAACGTTACGCCCAAACCATTATTTCCCCCTACACAACTTTGCTCTTTAAAGGAGATAGACCTATACTTTTACATGCATTAGCACAACACTAAACTTATTAAACGGCCCTTCCGGACGCCCTCTGGCGGCCACTTAAAATGTGCACGCTTTTACGTGTTACCTGAATATATCATGGACATTGTGAATTGGTTTGAACTGAACAATGGATTAGGGTGTAACTAACAGGTGCTTACAAGAGCTATGTACGACCAATACGCTCTACCCGTGACATTTTGTGACGGGAACATACACCATGGACACCTGCAGATTGGACACAGTTACATGCGTCAGCTCTGTCATAAGCGAGTAAAACTTTTTTTCTCGATGAAAATTTAAAAAAATGACGTGGTAGCGCAAGGAAGCATGGTCTCAATTTTATGCAAACACAAGTGACTTCCCAAAAGAGTTTAAGCTAAATACCTGAAATTGTGACAAAGACATTGTGAAATCAGATACATAGTTACATATTCACACTAGACATTTGAAAACATGAAAAGTTGGTTAATTTGCTGCTATTTAAATGTATTTTATTGAAAACCAGCTGAACCTGAGTTCAAGCTCAGTTTCAGGTATGCTATATCATGTATTTCTATTGCTTGTGTTTTAAGTTGCGAAGAGGAAAAGTTTGAAATATATATGTATTTTACAAACTAGTGTCAATCTGACCTGATATTTTGTAAACAAGACATTCACAAAACACATCATCTTGGATTATGTCTCCTTATGTGTAATCCCAATGAACTTTCATTTAAAAAAAAATCATTTAAAAAAGAAAAAAATATATAACTGAAAGTCTTAATTAAATACTGAAACGAAAAAGAAAATTTGCCTGTAAACTATAATACCTAATTCCAGGTAATATTCTAGATATATGCAAAGGTGGTTTGTAAAACAAAAGTCTGCCGCTAGTTAAAAGGTCAAAACTGTGCTGTAGTATACTTATTACTACGCCTTGCACAACAGAAACTCCACTTTGCAGAGAATCAAAAGTTCGTCTGTGTTGTACCTTTTTGACATTTCTTGCCCGTTGAAAATGGCAAGCGTTTACCTGGACATGATCAATTTAAAGTGCATCAATACCCTGATCAAACATGGCCTTTTGAGAGCCTGCTTGATCAGTTCCGATTGGCCCGAGATTGCCAGCGTGTAACTGTTGGCCAACGAAAACGGAACGTCACCAGATTGATCTGTCAACATTTGTTCTGCACTCATTGTTTCTGCTCGCACCGTGTTATTGTTTTATATAACTTCATTTCGTGAATTTCTCAAAGGAATTGGGTAGCGAGGAAAACATTGACACTAAGGTGGGTTGGAGCGGTTTGCCTTGATAGATATTGAATACCATGAAATAAAATGGTATTCAATGGGATATGACTTTTTTCTCAGTGAAAAAATACCGCAACTGTCACGATTTTCTGTAATAAGCTTTCTGGATGATGAAAATACGCATATTTAGATCTTAGGAAGTATGAGCTTTTGCAACAATAATTTAGGCATACTTGTAATATAAACGGGTCCTGATTAAAGTATCCCGGGGAAATATATAGGTGCACCTCATGTCGATATGTAGCGTAACTACCTCGGAAGTGGCGATGGAGCACTTTTGCATATACCTCCAAACGGAGGTAGCTCCACTGATTAGCAGCCGTGAGTACTATGTAATGCAGATAAAGTGTCTTGCTCAGGGACACAACACATATGATATTATATTATATTATATTAATATTATATTTTATTATTAAATCAATTATTCAATGAATACAATTGGTTAAAAGTTGATCACATGATTAAAAATAAAAAGGTATATTGACCTGAAAAACATATATTGACTTTTGTATATTGACCTGTGGGCGGAGTCAAACATAATTCTGTGAAATATAAGTATGAAAAATTCAATTTCCATGAATATTCAAAATTCAAAAATTTCAAAATTCAAAAATTCCAAAATTTCAAAAGTCAAATTCAATATAAAAAATTCAAAATTCTCAAAATTCTCAAAATTCTCAAAATTCTCAAAATTCCAAAATTCCAAAAATTTCAAAAATTCAAAAATTCAAAATTCCATGAATAATTTGATTTAATTATAAAATAATTGTTGCCTTTTAGGTTCGGTCGATATGTGTATTTATCGACCTGAGAAATACACATATCGACCTCACTAAAAGGCAATCATGTTATAATATTATATTATCTTATATTGTATACCTATTAAAAGGTTGAATAAATCTTAATCACTGTAACTCAAATACCACATTTTTAGAAAATTCATGGTTTTTCTAGACATATTTTATTCATTTTGTACCATTGTTTTAATCATGCTTGTATATACTGTAAATGTATTCTATTTTGTCTGAGGACCCTATGTTAGACTGGCTTGTAGCCAAATATGTTATCCTCTTGAAATAAAGATATTATTATTATTATTATTATTATTATTATTATTATTATTATAATGACTTCAAACATTATCACATCTAATTCAGGAAGTCGAAGTTTTAAGATGGGCAGCCCCACCCCACACACACACCCATACTCACACACTCCAACCCTCCACCCTTCCATTCACTGGGTCCATCCAACATGAACCTTGTCGAAACGTTAGTATGTACATTTCTCAAAGAAAATATCCATAGCAACTAACTACGAAAGACCTGTGGTGACTTCAGACATCAGAGTTTAGATTTCAGCACTTCAGACTTCAAACTGCAGACTTTAAACCTCTGACTTCATACTTCAAACTTCAGACTTCAAACTTCAGAGAGTTCAGAGTCTCCAGACTTCAGACTTCAAATTGCTCATAAATGCATCTACACCATGTACACTCAACAGAACTGTTCAATTTCCAAAGCCCCTAGTCCATCAGTGCTTTCAGCACTTTGATCTATGTATGGAGAAGGGTATATTCCCTCGCACTGTGCGTGTGCGCGCGGGTGTGCGGGAGGGCGGGGAGGAAGGGGTGTTTGGGATCTCCCCCAAGAAATATATACTGAAAATGCTGCAATCTGACGAGTTTTCGGTGTATTTATAGTAAGATTAATAAAGCTTTGTTTTTTCAATTATTTCGTACTCCTTTTTCTATATAGGGGGTAGGTGTGGTAGGGTGAAAAAATTACTGAAAATGCTGCAATCTGACGAGTTTTCAGCGTATTATTTCATACTGGGCATACAAAAAAACGTTTTTTTGTTTTATTTCTTTTAAAAAATGCTTATATAGTTATACATCGAGATTGAATTTACCATTCCATTATATATATATATATATATATATATATATATATATATATATAAGGGGTAGGGCTTGTGTTATCTTTTTCACATTTTTACTCTCTCTTCATAACTAAATGTCAGGGTACAGTTCTACCCTCATCCCACCAGATATGTTCTTTTATAAGTATCACATTTGGCTCCAGAGTGTCTATTCAAAGTAAACAGTTTCTGCAACACTGCCAAACGATAAGTTGTTTTTTAAAGAGTTGTATTTAAACTGCGTGTATTTTAGTGTTTTTTGTTTCGTATTTGTTATTTTTGTGTTTGTGTACTCCTGACGAAGGCGTTAGCCGAAAGCGCTTGAGTTTTTATAAACTGTAGCACTGTATAAATGTTTTTTCCCCATCGAGAGAGAGAGAGAGAGCGAGAGAGCATACAACACCCCTCTAGCACACTCGCATCTACGACGGTGAACTTAAACTACTGGTGGGCTTACAACCTAAAAAATTCCTACGCCCTTGTCTAGCTATATGCTCTGTGAAAGTTCAGTTTACTGACACATACCATTACGGACGCATGGTCGTAGACGATAAAATGAATGTTAGCCACAATGTCCATAACTTCCCAGATTAAGGGGGTCGCCGGATGCCCCCCACCCACTAAAGCTGCGCATACCCGCTTACTCTTCTAGACGTGTGTGGATAGTATTCATGAATTTGAAAAAAATACTGTTGACGACAACAATAACTTATTCGTGCTGTATTTATTTTAATGTGTAAGTATGAACTCTGAAGTTTGAACTCTGAAGTTAGACTGCTCCACGGCGCATGTCTCGTTCACTCAAACAAGCTAATGACGGCTGGGAGCAAGTCTACTCTGAAGTGTGAACTCTGAAATCTGAAGTCTGACGTCAGAAGTTTTGTAATTATTAAATTCCGACGCTTGCACCGGATAGAAATATGTTCAGTTTCAAACCAACTGTGGGAGGAGAAAGACACACAATTAACGGATAAATGGACAGTAACTAAAATTATACAGAGTAGATTTTAAGGTAAGGATCCTGTAAAGTTTCAGAAACAATCAATTGAAAAGTGTGGAAGGAGATACACACATACTTTTCGGGACGGGCGGACAGACGCTGGGACTGACATGGCTAACGCTATAAGCCCCCTCACCATTTGGTGACGGAGGCATAAACATGGAAAAAACACAGCAGTGGTGTCACTTCAGTTCGAGTTTAACATTTATAATAGTTAAAACATATATATACTGTCAGCATACCTGAAAAGATACAGAAAACATTTAAAATCTTAGGAAAAAGAGACTTTTTTACATGCTTTTCAAAATTCGACATCCTTGTAGATCGGCCGTGAATCCAACTATGGCTGTGCTTGCATCTTTTATTGCAACATAAGTGCGTATGTCGGCATATGTACGATATCTTGTCCGGATATAAATGGGTGACGCAATATTTTAGTCAACTTAACCTGATCTCAAAATAATTGAAGTCGTCATGCGACATTTTAGGTCATCAAGTCGCTGTGTGGATGTTGTGCAAACAATATATTCAACTTATGTCGCTTTTTATTAAGTCGTTATGGCTAGATATATTGTAGTATATCAACATAGACTATGTCAACATAGGATTATATATCGTGACATGTCGTTATATTCATGGTCATAAACATCACGTCATCTGGTGTGTGTGTGTGTGTGTTTGTGTGTGTGTGTGTGTGTGTGTATGGGGGGGGGGGGGGGGGGGGGGTGATCATCATCTGGGGGGGGGGGGGTGTACATTAAAGCTTCCATAGCCGTGAGTTCCCCACCATATAACTATATGTATGTTATACGCAATGTGAGAATAAGGACGATTCCGAAACTGCTCTGCGCAAAGTAAGAATTCTTAAAATGCCCGACGATTCCAGAATTGTGCAAGGGGTTAATCGATATAAAATATGCACCAAGTGTCGGCGCAATTTGAGAATGTTTTGCGCAAAGTACGAATTTGTGTTGGGATTTGAAAAGGAATATAGTGTTTTGAAACCTATTTATTTCTTTTTTACATATGCTTAATTATTTTGTCCGTCTGTTATAAAAGATAAAATGTATAAAAAAAAATATCATAGTTTGGTTTGGTAAATAATTAACATGAACTTACTTATTAAGAAAACAAGTTGAAGCCCTCAAACAATAAAGGGCGGATTTACATTACTGAAATAAGGAGATACATTATGGCTAAGAAAATACAAACAAGGGAAGCACAGTCGTGCAATTCACCATTTTAACTGAAATAAACTAAAGTTTCAAAGCTTTCCGGCAATTCCTTTTTGAGATTTGAGGAAAAACAAAAACTTTAACCAAAACGTTTACCAAAACGTCAAAATGCGTAGACCGGACATACGGACGGACGGGCAGAAGATAGACGGAAATCGCCAAACCATTAGCCTGGATTTGCTACGCAATCCGGCTAAAAATGAAAAGCAAAACGCGACACAGACAATAATATTTCTAATAACAGGTCAAATTGGGCATTCGATATATATTTTAGAGATTTTACTAATATCGCCCCCTTAGAGGTAAAAGGTGCTATGTGCAGTTTTAATTATTTCGAGAAAATCGCGTTTAAAGGTTTAAGGACTTGTGAAAAATCAGGATTTTAATTCTAAAAAACGAAACTAAGCACATATTTGGGATTATATCTCTACTATCTATTAATCATATTTTAACCAATAATAAACCAATAGTTCAATCAATATAATCAATTTTGTACATAGCGCCTTTTTCCACGGACCAATTTTCAAAGAAAAATTGGAGTAAAAGGTGCTATTTGACACATAGCCCCTTTTGCTGCAAACACAATTTGTGAAAACATTTTATTCTTGAAGCAAAAACTAGTAGGTACGAGTCATCTTGGGGAAAGGCAGAGGTGTTTTATATGTGACATAGTTTCGAAAGCAACACCAAGTCGAAAAAATACAGGGAAAAGACAGTCTTCTTGCAATGTTTTCCATCATTAAGTCACACACTGAATTTCTAAATGCATCAATGTGTGACAAAATTGAATAATTAAATTTTACACATTTAGCAATTGCTGCGAAAAAGCAATTTCCGTCAGCACGGACAGGCACACGTTTCAGTACATTACTGGCAAGTAGTTGATCCAGCCGATTGATATGTGTATGACGGAGGATATGATCTTGACAGATTGCATCTTTCTACTCAAAACCCCTGCGAAACTCTGTTCTTATACTCAAGAACAGTTCATGAACAGTTCTAGAACATTAAGAACAGTTCCTGAACTGTTCTTGATTCATTGTTCTAGAACATATGTTCTTAATATGTTCTTGAACATTTTCAAGAACTATTGAAGATCATTTCAAGAACTTAATTTTTCTTAAGATATTCTTGAAAGGTTCATGAACAAGTTTAGAACAGTTCAAGAACCTTTAAATAGAGAAAATGTTCTAAAATGTTCTTGACAATTTGAAGAACAAATGAAGAACCGTTCAGGAACTTCAAGGGTTCTTAAACCGTTCTTAACTAGTTCTTAACTCTTAAGTGTTCTTAAACTTTAAGTGTTAAGCACTAATTAAGAACAGTTTAAACCCTTGAAGTTCCTAACTGTTCTTCATTTGTTCTTGAAATTGTTTAAGAACAGTTTTAGAACATCTTCTCTATTTAAAGTTCTTCAAATGTTCTTTAAAATGTGAACTAAATTCCTTTAAGTAATAGATAGAGTATGGTTTCATTGAGTTGGTTCATTTAAACATCGAGATGGGCGTAGCCCATCGAGGTGTTTAAAATAACCAACGAGATGAAACCATACTCTATCTGTTTTGTAGCATGTCCATTTCAGCTCTATTTCAGTTATTCTAACAGTTATTCTCACTGTTATTCTCACAGTTATTCTGACAGGTCTTATTTTGAATTAAACGATTTCCACATGTGTCTGAACAAAGAGAATTGTCTGTGACCATGCTACAAATAGGAAATGTAATTAAGATGTGCTTAAAATATCTACAAATATGTTATCTTAATAGGCATGTCGTTATAAATCGATTACATCTGTGCAAATGTAAATATACATTAAATTTGTAGCACTTAAATTTTGTGTTGATTAAAGTTCAATAGTTTCAAATCTTTTGAGTATTTCCACAAAACAACATAATTTATTACACCATTTCCAGAACAGGGTTTTCCATAACAAACTGAATGTTTATGAATGTTGTTTAACTGCTCATCAACACAGTATTAGGTTATAAGAAAAATTACAGTTCTTGAAATGTTCTTCAATAGTTCTTGAAAATGTTCAATGTTTAAGAACATATTAAGAACATGTTTCGCAGGTGTTCATCTTCATTAATTAAACAAATCTATACTACTATTAACAAACAAATATATGATAATGACATTATTGCATGAACAGTTTAATATAATAACATTATCTGCAGTTTAAAAGCCCATGTCTTCAGTTAAGTAGGTAAAGAATATATGACACCTGAGTGATTCTGACAAAATTGCAAATAAAATGCAGACGCCATTCTTTTGAATATTTGGCGGTAAAATGGCAGTCCAACTGGTCATATACCACTATTGCATTTCCCATAGGCCTCCATTATAGCCTTTTGGCCTACAACCCCTATTCCTATATCGGAACGGATGATAAAACCTAACTGTTTTTAAAGAAATATCTTAGAGACACTCAAAAATGACACGCAAATTGGGATAATCTGATGCTTTCAGCCTCTAATAGTTCACTGAAGGTGGCCACCCCCAGAATGGCAGTAAAGAAATTTTACTTTTTGCAAATATACTCTCAGTAAAATTGCATCCATAAAAATGCAAATTTCAGTCAAAATATCCTAAATCAACATGTTTTATGATGGAAACATAATATTTTGATGTTTTATGGGGATTTGTTATGATTTGGGTAATTTAATCCAATCAGAATCTACCTTACAATCTGACTGTATGCCCTAATAGACCCTATACTTTTTTCAACCAATCAGAAGCCCAAATCAATAGTGGTATCTGACCAACTGAAGATTGTGCTTGCATCATTTAATGATTAAATGTAAGTGTTTTGTGATAATACTTTCATTACTTATTGTGTCAAAACATCTTATACATTTAATAGTTGTATTTGAAAGATGAAATTTCTAAATGTAGTCTTTAGAAACAGTAGTTTAAAATGAAACCCCTATTGTCATGTGTTTTCGCGGATTGACTTTCTTTTTTTGTTGCTGACAGAAAAATGGTATTCAGCACTGCAGATATTATTTCATTTCAGTATCATATGTAACATTTCACCAAGTATGACCAGGCATTCTGAAGTTTCAATTAATGAATTGTTCTTTAACTGTTATGTAGGTTAAATTAGTGGCCAAGGGAGTTCTGGAACTGTGCAGGAACTGTTCTGGTTAGATTGTTCAAGAACTATTCTTGAACTGTGCTTCATCTGTTCTTGAGTTGGATGAGACAAAATTTCTTGAACTTATGTTCAAGAACAGTTCTAGAACTATCTTACTTGAACTGTTCAAGAACAGTTCCAGTATAGTTCTAGAACTGTTCTAGAACACTTCCAGTACAGATCGTTCTGGAACAGTTCTAGAACAGTTCCAGTACAGATAGTTCTAGAACTGTGCTTCATCTGTTCTTGAGCAGTTCTGGAACTGTGCATGAACGTTAAATGAGACAAAATTTCTAGTCTTGGGTTATGTTCAAGAACAGTTCCAGTACAGATAGTTCTAGAACTGTTCTAGCACAGTTCCAGTACAGATCGTTCTGTAACAGTTCTAGAACAGATCCAGTACAGATAGTTCAAGAACTGTTCTTAAACATAAGTTCTAGAACTGTTCTTGAACATACGTTCTAGAAAATTTGTCTCATTTAACGTTCACGTACTGCTCTAGAACTGTACCAGAACAGATTAGGTACAGTTCAAGAACAGTTCTTGAACAATCTATCCAGAACAGTTCAAGAATTGTTCATGCACAGTTCTAGAAAATTTCGCAGGAAAACGTTGGCCTTTTCGGTTCCATCAATGTTCTTCTTCCTTTTAGCCTTCAGTAAGTTGATTTAAATGAACAAACTTACCCTATTATTTCCATCTATGTTTTTGTTTTGTTTAGTTGAGCGTGTTTCACACTGAAAAATCTCTGTATAAATGCAAGATTAACACAGAATAATGTCATTAGGTAATAAGAACATAATTTGCTTCATACCAGAACAGGTACTGTGATATCAAATCTGTCCACACCAATTATCCTGGTTATTAGCAATACACAAGATGTAAAAATGCTTACAGGAATAAGGAGCTATTTGCCACTTAGCCCATTTATCATGTTTTAAACCAATGCTTTTGAGGTAACAATTTGGGGGAAAAGGTGCTTTTGTGAAATGGCGCCCCTTTTACCGCAATGTTGTATACACATAACTCCTTTTACGCACACTACTTTTATGTAAAGCAGATAGCACCTTATCCTTTTAATCAATATCTCCAGATTGATTCAATATGCAATAAAGATTTTTTCTGACAAGAAACATATCATTAAAAGAAATCTAAATATGCCAGAAAACCATTTTCTGTGAAAATGTTAGTTAGCACCTTTTACCTCTAAGGGGCGCTATGATCTCTATATACAAACTCTGGTTTGTTGCCATATACCTTCGTATATACTTGCATATACAAAAGAAGTCAAATATTGAACATCCGTCAAATAACAAACACGTCAATTGCTCAATAAATGCATCAGGTGTTAAAGCTACAACTACTATTACTAATTGCATTTGCCTGTTTTAATCATATTTATTAAAGTATTATACTGATAAGGTATACAAATATATTAAATGTCAAACTGTCTTATTGTTCAGAACATCTGTCATCTGCCACCTGTCTTAAAAACAATCATTTACACAGACCGTTTGAGAACAAATTACCAGTTTATGGTATTGCTATTAATGACATTTGAATATTTGAATGATATTTAATAAATAGTGGATATAATAAATAGTGGATATTAATATACATTTTATAGACAATGAGGAGATAAACACACGTTGCATCACGCATCTACTTGCAATTTAAACATACGTTATTGCTTTTATCTTATATACAAGCAAGATGTTTGAGCTACAAGTTCTTCCAGCATTATTAACGAAGGCCTTTGCCGTCAGTATTACAATTAACCACTAGAACCAAAACTTCCCTACTGTGTGCTAATTACTACTGTGCGCACGGAAGATTCCGGAATTGAACCGCGCATGATAATGCCGTGCGTTTTAAAAGTTCTTACTTTTCGCAGAGCAATTTTGGAATTGACCATATTTTCATTTTGCGCATAACATATACACTCACTGGGCATGAACATACTGATACAACCATCCACCAGCATTGGCCCCGGGGTCCATCCCCACCCCTACGGGCATAGTACACAACACCTGGGACATAGTACCTGTGTCATAACGTGAAAACCATTGAGATCCCCACCATATACACCTTACGGCGGGTGCAGGAATTTGTGATATTGCACTATCGACTGCGTGATCTCATTCTGTTATGAATTATAAGCTTTTTTAAAACAGTTTTCATCTTTGCGAAGATTATCAGGTGAGCTATCCAGTGCCGTTTTGGTCCTCTTGTTTAATATTCCACATGCTTGTAGATGGACCGTGAATCCAACTATGGCTCTGCTTGCATCTTTTGTTGCTACAGAAGTGAATATGTCGGCATATGTATCTTGTCCAGATAAGAATGTGTGACGCAATATTTAAGTCAACTTAACGTGATCTCAACATAATTTAAGTCGTCATGCGACATTTTATGTCATCAAGTCGCTGTGTGGATGTTGTGCAAAACTATATATCCAACTTACGCCGCTTTTTATTAAGTCGTGCTGGCTCGAAATATTGTAGTATATCAACATAGATTATGTCAACATAGGATTATATATCGTGACATGTCGTTCTATTTATGGTCATAAACAACACATCATCTGAGGGGTACATTATAGCTTCCATACGTATCAGTTATGCTTTTAGGAAAGATACATCTAATTGTTTACATATTTGTTTTATTGTGGTATGTATTCCATCATTTATTAATTCTGAGCAACATTATTCATATCTGTACAAAGTCGGATTCTTCGAAAAAAATATTCTCCACTCGATTAATAGTGATCATCAACGCGTGATCAGTTCAATCTATTGCGTCTGAAATGCCGCTTCTACAGCGTAGTAATACAATTTGTAAATTCTGCAATTATAACATTTTGACGAAGACTTTCTTTAAGATTGTCTCCATTAGGTGACGAATGTTTCATTTTCCCGCTGATATCGCAAATGTTTACCTCTATTCTTTTTTGCTAAAAAATAACTACTTTTGCTTGGAAGCATTGGTCCTTTCGACATTAATATGCAAATGAGTTACTTTATCCCAGGTTTGCAAAGCTGGATGTACGGAGTCCAAACGGGGTCGGACAGGCTGTGGACCCTATGATGACGCCTACCTAAAGCCCATTGGGACGGTGGCGTTTGATGTTTGTCCATGATCTTTCTTGTCGTGCCCTTAATGGTGTATTCTCTTACTGCTCTGGCTTCTGCCAAGTCATTGAGTACCTTCATTGTGGCTTTCTAGGCTATTGTTTTTTTTGTATTATATTAACACGAGCATATTTGTGTTTTATTTATATTGCCTATTGATGCTGCCTTGTTGGTTAGAGATTCGATCATGGCGGGGGTTTCTTTATTTACACTGTCCTGTTTTATTGGGATGACAGTAGGATAAGAGTGAGGTTTGGTGCACCCTAGAACCGGTTTAAACCCCCTAGTGGCCTACTTTGCCACTGACCGTTCCAAGGCGGTAGCCCTATTGTCAGCCCTTTTGTGTTTGTGATGTCGTTTACTTTTGTTATTACTTTTGCCTTCTTGTTTGTCTGTTTCCATGTTTGTTTCTGTGTTTTATGGTTGACTGTCCTCCTTGAATACTACTTTCCCTGTCCGATCTTTTTATATTTCTTTATAATATTTCGAGATAAAATATATCATCTTGTTTCTTGTCTTAGTAGAAAAAAGTACAGGCCCAAACATCACATTCTTCAATTTTCTTTCCATTTCCCACAGCTTATTTACGATTTAGATGGTATTTGTCTGATCCGGAGAACTATTTCTTCTCTACACAAGGCCAGGGCCTCTATGAATATGCATTGTGTTTACCGCTTTTATGCGAATGAACATCCAATCAAAATGACAGCTGACTTTTGGAAAGCCCCTAGTCCAAAAATGTCATATCACGGAAATAACAGAATGTTCATCTCGATCCTTTTACCGGAGTGATACGAAAATAACCGATTAGTTACGATTGTATACGATTTGTCACGCTTATGGTTTGTCGTCTGCCCTTCCTATTTTCGCGGCAGATTATTGGCTATAAAATCATTATCCGTGGATGAAATAACCACTTATGACTATTCATCTTGATCAGAAAATGTCAAATTCAATGGAATTCATTTTTAATAAAGTTTCGGGGAAAAAAAGTGTTGTGTACAACTTATGCGACAGACATGAGCACATCAGAATGGACTAGATCTATTAACAAAACACTTTTTTATTCTCCCTGGAAAACAGCGTAGTGAGTGAGCTGAAGTTGATATTTCGACAAAGCTGAAGTACATGATAAATAGAATAAAAAAAACGTGTATTTTCATATCACACCCTATATCAGGCCCTCGACCCATATCAGCCCTCGAGATAAAGCTCTCGGGCTGATATGGCGTCTCAGGCCTGATAAAGGGTGTGATATGAAAATACACATTTATTATTCTCTGTGTATTCTATAATATATGGGATAGACACTATGAGTCCACAAACATGTATCTTAAAACAAATAATGGTACTAAACACAAGATTTGTATAGATTAACACATCATTTATTTGACCTGCGGGAAAATCATAAGAAATATATTAATATAAAAGTAAGGCATCCACTGTATTGTATTAACATATTGTACAGTAGATCCGTACCCCAGTATCTCGTTAGAACAGAAATCTTTGCAAATATAAGACCTATATACTATTACAATAATACAATAAAGCAAAAAAAACACTGACAAATGTGTCGGTGTATTCAGATAAGTATTACCTTTGTATATAAAATATAGATCTCTACAAAGGCTTGACGACAACGAAAACTTATTCGCTGTAATTTAATTCAACTCCGACTTTAGAGTTCATACTTCAGACTTCAGACTTCACACTTCAAACTTCAGAATTCAGAGTTCAGAGTTAAGACTTGAGAGTTCATATTTCACACTTCACACTTCACACTTCAAAGCTCATACTTCAGTGTTCATATTTCAGACTTCACAGTTCAGACTTCAGAGTTCAAACTTCAGAGTTCAGAGATCAGACTTCAGACTTCAAAGTTCAGACTTAAAAGTTCAGACTTCAGAGTTCACACTTCAGACTTCAGAGTTCAAACTTCAGCATTTAAATAATCACAACACGAATAAGTTATAGTTGTCGTCAAGCTATAATAGTGTTATAATAAATAGATTTATATTTTATCAATCTCCTTAACATCAAATACTAATTACTCTTTGAATTGAATTGAATTGAATGTTGTTTAACGGCTCATCAACACAGTATAGGTTATTTAGAGCCGCCCCGGATACATAGGAATCCGGGAACCTGTCCTACTCTTATTATCGAATAGATTCCTATGGTTCTTTAACGTGCTCGAAGGATAGACCGATACACGGGACCGCCCGGTTTACGTCCCCATCCGACGGACGGGGCTAAGGTAAAGTGTCTTGCTACACTTTGATACTCTTGATACTCTACGCTATAATGATACTCTTCGCTTATAGCGTAGAGTATCGTAGAGTAATAGAGGGTCTGATTTTAATGAGATTGATATACATGATTCATGTTAATAGAAATAAAGACACTATTTACAATCTACTTCATTCAACGCTAAGCATTGTCATCATCAATACAAGTTAAACAAAGATATAATAGTGTATACTTTCAGGCCTGAAATTGGCTGCGCGTAATTTAGTCGAAGTGGGTTGGCGGGATGGGGTGGTGTGGTATGGGTTGGGGAATAGCTTCCTCTAAGAAATCTTGAATAAAAACATATACCTAAAACGCTGCAATCTGATGCTCCCTCACACACTGTGTGTATGAGAGGTGGGTGGGGTCCTCCCCCAAGAAAATTAAATATATATACATGTACTGAAAATGCTGTAATCTGACGAGTTTCTTTGTATTTCTTGTTCAATCTAAATAAAGCTTTATTTTTCAATTATTTTATACTCACTTTTCTATGGAGGGGTTAGGTTTGGTAGGGTGATAATAATGACTGAAAATGCTGCAATGACGCGTTTTCAGTCTATTGTTTTTAACATTCGTTTTTCATTTATTTCGTACCCGTATGTGGGCATACAAAACACGCTTACAAAAAAAACTTGCCATAAGAAACGCACCCCAACGGCCCTGGCTACGGAAATTACTTAATATTTCTATTCACCTAGATGCACACCTAAATTATCTTTATTTTTACTGTTTTGGTATGATTTCGTGTTGTTTTAAGAATGTATATACATATAAAGGCAGAGGGCTTGATTTTCAGTGGGGGCGGGGTAGGGGCGCAGGGATGGAATACAACACGACTCTAAAACATTCGCATCTACGATGTTTAACATAAAATTTATTTGTGTGCTTGCAACCTAAAAAACAATACTACGCCCTTGTCTATAATCTTCCCTTATCAATTGAAACAGGGGATATACTCGACTGAAAACACCTGTCCCTGAACGAGTTTGTAAATATTGTAACAAGTCAACAATCGAGGATGAAATTCATTTTTTGATTGCGAGTTTTATTCAGATATTAGATATGAATATCAAGCTGAAAACAGGTTTTTGCTGTTTTTATCAACTGAAATATTAACATTCTTAATTGACTGTGATATGCTACAGCACACATTAGCAAACGTACTTTTAAAAATGTACAAACGACGCTCTTTAGCATTGTAAAAATGCATAACTGTGTTATAAAAGTAATTAAAACAAATGTTTTTTGTTTTTTTAAATAATGAGAGTTTGGAATTTAATTGTAGTTTTCATGTTAATTATGTGTAAACGAATATAAATAATAGCTTTAATTATTGAATATTTTTAATGCAATACATTTGTAACTTTTATTATGTTTTAACATGTACAATTGTGTTTTATAGTGTTTCATATGCCTATGATGGCAGGATATCAAATAACAATGTTGTATACTATTTGTAATTGTAACTGTATTTAATGTGTGACACTTTAATACAATATTACTCACATGTTAAATTTCTAAATAGAATAATTATCCTGTAATTAATCATGCTTGATTGGACATTTGTGGGTAGAACAGTTCTTGTGAAAACATTTGTCGAGGATCCATAGGGTTCAAATCACTCGCTGTTGTTTAAGCCCCTCCTGTCAATAATGCCCCGACGAAGCTCCAGCTGTCAATTATGCCCCTAAATGGCGTTTCACAACAAAAGGGACGCAACACGTATATACTGCGATTTTATTGTGAAAACGCTATTTATAACAGATTAATGGGAGGAAGTTTTTTTTATTGTAATCGTTTAGTTGAAGCACACGTAGATATTGAAAAAAACACATGCTATGGTGTTAGAGTTATAAAATAGATTAGATGTATATGTTTCTTATATTTTGCCACTATCTACACGCAATGTCATTTATTATGTGCAGTTCTGTTGACGAATAACCGATTACCACGTGTATAGCTCTCCCTGCACACGGACCTATGACTTTACACACACCTCCTTCTGAGGATGGCATACTTTCATAGTAGGCTTACCAGAGGAAATCGAACCTGTGACGTCTGGGACGAGAGGCAAGTATGACCAAGTATGCTAACCACTCATCCACCACAACAATATGACTGGAAGAAATTGTTATTTTCAATAGACAGATTGAAGGAAATAAACATAAAAAAGACAACAAAAAAATCAACAAAAATCAGAAAAAAACTTTTTTTGTTATATTATATTTCTGTATAGAATAGACATGTATACAAACATCAAAACATATTTAAAAAAAAATAAAAACCGTACACCAAAAACAATCCTACCCAAAATTCCTGCCCCATAGTGATCTCTTACATGGGGTATGATTGCTTTTGACTATGGTCTCTTACATGGTGTATGCTTGTTTTTGACTATGGTCTCTTACACGGCGTCGAATTGTTTTTCACTATGGTCTCTTACATGGGGTAGGATTGTTTCTGGTGTACAGTTTTTCATTTATTGATATGCTCTGATGTTGTGCTCTGCTGTTGTACATGTCTACTACAGTTTCTTACATGGGGTAGGAATTTTGGTGTACAGTTTTGCAATTATTTGATATGTTTTGATATTTGTATACAAGTCTAGACAAAAACAAACAATCAGGTTTTTTGATTTTTTAAGATCTTTTTGTTTTTAAAGATTTTTTTAGGTCCAAACGCGTTCCTTCAACCTTTGTTTCAATACCGTTCTTCTAGTTACAATTGATTGCAAATCGGGTCCTGATATGGTCTGGGATGTCGTGTTCTAAGGTGGATATAATATATCGGCATGGAATGTCTTCGATTCCTAAACTGACACCGAGGCAAAGAAATATATTGGGTGAGAAGTGGGTCGTGGGTCGGATCCGGGGGGGGGGGGGGGGGGGTGTATGGGTGCACCAGGCTAAAATCTGAAAAGTAATAATTATATGCATATAGTAAGCTTTTGTTGGTTGGGGTGTACAGGTTGTAGTGGGATGGGTCTAGGGGCGGGTCCAGTGCGGGCACCGGGAGCACCCCTACCTAAAAACTGAAACGTATGTACTTTGATTGTTCTTTGGTTGTTAGTTAGGCAGTGGGGGCATGGGCGGATCCAGTTTGCATAAATCCATAAAATAAAGTCTTCTTATTTTAGAAAAAATCTGCGGAGCATGCACCCTCCTCAGAGGCAGATAAGGGATTTGACATTGGGGGTGGAGCGCAAGTTAAAAAAAACGAGTTATAACCAAAACACACGCACTCACGCACGCACTCAAGTTAAGGGGTGATGCGCAACTTTAAAAAACACTATTTACAGCCAACCCACAACCACTGCCCCCTCCCCTCCAAAAAACACAAACAACACTCAACAGCAACAACAATAAAAAGCACAAAGCACAAAACAACAACTATTTTGTCACATAATGCGTACAAGTCACATATTGCATATTAAGTTTTGACGCATTATATGAATAATCACATTCGCCTCCTATTTAAAAAATAATTAGGAAGTAGTAACGGCTTAGGAAATAAACAGTAGGCGAATGTGAGAATACATACAGGGGAGAAGCCATATAATTCTGCAGTTTTGCAGGTAAAAAGGTTCTAGGCCCAATCTTCATATTTTATCTTGATGTAAATGGAGGATGAGCCTGGCACGTTCGTTCCTGTTAGGCGCCATATAAACGTTCATGTGTTGTTGCTCCTTAAAACACAAATCAATTCAATTAACTTTTAAACAGTAGTCGAATGTGAGTATGCATACAGGAGAGAAGCCATATCAGCTACATACATTAAGATATTAAGCGATGTGAGAGATGTTTCTATTGTCCTTTAATTTTCCGAATATGCCTAGTTACTCATTTTAGCAAAGTAGAAGTTACTAGTGCTAATTAACTGCTATACCATCCGCAATTACGCATTAATCGTGGATATGAATGTGTATGCTCTTTTTTAATTCAAATTTCCTAAGCAGTTACTACTTTCTAATTAGAAGTAGAAGTTACTAGTGCCTAGGAATTATCTGAACTATTAGCCGATACATTGAGTATACAGGAGAAATACCATATTATACCATTTGACGAAATAAAAACTTAATATATGTGACTTGTTTGGATTTTATCCTGCATGAATACACACATTCGCCTACTGTTTAAAATAATTACACTTAAAGGGTGTTAGAGACATCTCTCACTTCGCCTAGACATTACCACTTACTATTTTAAAAAACACAAAACTGTCTTTTAGCTTAATTATCACCTCTTCCTTATATAATGTACCAGTCGGTTTATTTGCAAGAACACGATTTATTAATTACATGTGAATTGATGAATACTATTGGTATATTATTTGTTACCTTATCAAACCATGTACAAATGCATAGGGAATCTGCATATTATATAAGAACAATGTTCGTGTGGGGTGTGTGTTGTGGGGGTTGCGGGGAGGGACATACTCTACCCACCCCTTTCAGATTAGGGGAGAGGTGCTGTCCCCGCTGTTCCTAATTATAGATACTGCACACGGTCTAGTCTAATTATCATGGCAGCATCGTTTCCGAGGAAAGCTCCACGGCAGTTTGCCTCATTAACACAGAAATTCAAAGATATATGTCATGAGCATATATAAGGTATGACTCTTCCTACATGGGACTGGTCTACGTCTTAACATTTCCTTCGAAGGATGGCATAAGATTCACAGTACCTTGCCCGAATAATGAAAGGTCATTTGCCCAAAACCCTCTCTCGGAAAAAAACATTGCTTGCAATTGTTAGAGTAAGCGAAATGACAAGTGTGCGTACACACTGGTGAGAAACCGTTTAAGGTACAATATCAGAGTTTATGAATATATCGTCCCTTTCGCGTATCAATCAATTCACCTAAGCAGTTTATTATGTCCCTCAGAACTGTACTGACGCTAGCTGTATTGATATTGTCCTTGAGGACAGTACTGAACCCAGAGAAGCTGGCAGGTGATATTTTCACAGAGATTAGTATTGACTGTATCCGTTTATTGTTTCGCTGAGGACTGTACTGACACACGATTTAAAAGAACCTTATTACATTAAAGCAGACCATTTCTAAAAATAAAAACATCCTTTAGTTTAAATACCACACATTTTTTCTGTCATTATAAAGTACCAGTAGCTTTATATGCAAGAACATGATGTCTTAGTACAATGTGACTTGATTAATACTTTTGGTATATTCTAGCAGCGAGAATAGTAGCTCTTATGGTGCATACGTACAACAGAGTTACTGTGATGCCCTTTTAGAATAAGTAGGTATCAGGGTCGACCATATCAAGACAGGTTCATGAAGAGATCAAGCAATGCATGCATAAACAGCCGCCATACAGCAATAGATTAAACGTTAACAACCAAGCGTGCATGCATAAAACTCACCAACGAGAAGAATACCTCATCGATCTAGACATTTTCGTACGACTAGTTAATGTTTTTCAGGTGAATATCTCTGGCATTTTTACATTTCGACATATCTCGCGCTGACACGTATTCTGTGTTTTGAAACTTAAACCCGAACACAGCTAACACAAATCGACAACGTTAACAGGCAAACGTCAGATATGTGAGTAGGTGAGTTTCCAAGTACGAAACAAGACGAGGTGCGGGGAATATACTCTGTCCACCCGTCTCAGGTTATGGGGAGAGGTGCTAGCCCACTGTTTTTTAAACTACACACATTCATTTCTGATTATCATGACAGCCGCTTTTGATGAATGACCGTTCACTATTCGGGCAAGGTACATGTACTGTGAAACTGCCATCCTTCGAAGGGGATGTTAAGCCGTTGACCAGGCCTATGTACAGGAAGGGCCACACCCTATATAAGTATGCTCCTTACACATTTTGCTGTAATTCTGTGTTAATCAGTGACAACATGCCAGCAAAGCCTTTCTCGGAAACGAACTCACTTGGGGAAAAAACATTGCTTGCAAACAGGTAGGGTAAACGAAAAGACAAGTATGCATACACACTGGTGAGAAACCGTTTAAGGATATGACTATATTGTACCTTTGGTCTTTCAAGGAAGTGACCTAAGCAATTTATTTTGTCCTTCAGGACTTTAGTGACGCAAATTCTTGAAATTGTCCTTGAGGACAGTACAAAAGCCATGGAAGCCAGTAGGTGATATTTTCGTAGAGTTTAGTAGTACTGACTGTATTCGTTTTAGGACAGCACTAACGCTAGCCGGCGATATTGCCCCTGAGGACAGTACTAACGCTAGCTGTTGATATTGCCTCTGAGGACAGTACTAACGTTAGGTGTTGACTTTGCCCCTGAGGACAAGACTAACGCTACCTGTTGATATTGACTTGTGGACGGTACTAACTCTAGCTGTTGATAGTATCCCTATAAGACGCTGGCTGTTGATATTGTTCATGTGGATGTTAAAGACAATAGCTGTTGATATTGTAGTTCTACAGCTAGCTCTTGATAACGTCCCCGGGGACATTACTAACCATAACTGTTGGTATTACACTTAGGACAATACAAACGCTGGCTGTTGATATTGCCCTTGAGGACAATACCAACGCAGGCAGTTGATATTGCCTTTGAGGACAGTACTAACGCTAGCTGCTGATATTGCCTCTGAGGACGGTACTTACGGTAGCAGTTGATATTGCCTCTGGAAAGCGGTACTAACGCTATATGTTGAAATTGGCCCAGAAGACAGTATAAACGCTACCTGTTGATATTTCCCTTTAGGGCAGTAATATAAGTGGCTATTGATATTGCCAATGAGGACAGTGTTAAAGCTAGCTGTTGATATGTTCCATGAGGACAAAACTAACGGACCCTGGGGACAGTACTAACGCTAGCTGTGGATATAGCCCATTATGACAGTCTTAACGCTACCTGTTGATATTGCTCATGAGCACATTACTAACTCTGGCTATTGATTTTGACACTGAGGACAATACTAACGCAGGCTGTTGATATTGTCCCTGAGGACATTACTTACGCTGGCTGTTGATATTGCCCATTAGGACAGTACTAACGCTGGCTGTTGATGTTGACCCTTTGGACAGTACTAACGTTAGCTGTTGATATTGCCCCTGAGAACAGTACTAACGATAGCTGTTGATTTTGACCATGTGGACATTACTCACACTGGATATTGATGTTGCCCCTTAGGACAGTACTAACGGTGGCTGTTGATATTGCCCCTAAGAACAGTACTAACGCTGGCTGTTTATACTTCCCCTGAGGACATTAATAACGCTGGCTGTTAACAGTGTCCATGAGGACAGTACTAACTCTGGCTGTTGATATTGCCAATGAGGCAAATACTAACGATATATATTGAGAATGCCCCTGAAGGCAGTACTAACGCTAGATGTCGATACTCCCCTTAGAACAATAATAACGCTCACTGTATTGATATTGCCCCTGGGGCCAGTATTAACGCTGGCTGTTGTTATTGCCAATGACGGCAGTACTAACGCTGGCTGTTGATATTGCCTCGGAGGACAGTACTACCATTAGCTGTTGATCTTGTATTTGAGGACAGTACTAATGTTACCCGTTGATGTTGCCTCTGAGGACAGTACTAACGCTCATTATCTCTATGGTGGTTAAAACAAAGGCTGATGATAGTGCACATGTGGATGTTAAAGACACTAGCTGTTTGTTTCCATATGGACAGTACATATGCTAGCTGTTGATACCTGTGCATGTTATTGACTAGCTGTTGATATTGCACCAGAGGATAGTTCGAACACTAGCGTGTGATAGTGCCCCTGAGGACATTATTAACGCTAGCAGTTGATAATTCACCTTAGGACAGTACTAACGCTAGCTGTTGATATTGCCACTGAGGACAGTAGTTGTTGGTATTGCACTTCAGAACATTACTAACGCTGGCTGTTGATATTGCCATTGAGCGCCATACTAACGCAGGCTGTTGATAATTAATGCACCTTAGGAGAGTACTAACGCTAGCTGTTGATATTGCCACTGAGGACAGTACTTACGTTAGTTGTTGGTATAGCACTTCAGGACAGTACTAACGCTTGCTGTTGCTATTGCCACCGAGGACCATACTAACGCAGACTGTTGATATTGAGGACAGTACTAATCCTAGCTGTTGATATGACTCCTGAGGATAGTACTAACACCAGCTGCTGATATTGCCCCTTAAGATAGTACTAACGCTAACTGTTGATATTGCCCCTGAGGACAGTACTAAACCTAGCTGTTGATATGGCCCCTGAGGACAGTACTAACACCAGCTGTTGATATTGACCCTTAGGACAGTACTATCACTAGCTGCTGATATTGCCCCTGAGGACAGTACTAAACCTAGCTGTTGATATTGCCCCTGAGGACGGTACTAAACCTAGATGTTGATATGGCCCCTGATGACAGTACTAACGTCAGCTGTTGATATTGCCCCTTAAGATGGTACTAACGCTAGCTGTTGATATTGCCCCTAAGGACAGTACTAACGCCAGCTGTTGATATTGCCCCATAGGATAGTCCTAAACCTAGCCGCTGATATTGCCCCTTAGAACAGTAATATCGCTGGCTGTTGATATGCCCCTGAGGATAGTACTAATTATAGATGTTGATACTGCGCCTTTGGATATTATTAAGCTGTTGATATTGCCCCTGAGGAGAGTACTAAACGTAGCTATGATATTGTCCCTAAGGACAGTAATAACCCTAGCTGTTGATATGGCCCCTGAGGACTTTACTATCGATAACTGCTGATATTGCCCCTACGGACAGTACTAAACCAAGCGGTTGATATGACCCCAGAGGACAGTACTAACGTCAGCTGTTGATATTGCCCCTTAGATAGAACTAACCCTAGCTGTTGATATTGCCCCAGAGGACAGTAATAAACCTAGCTGTTGATATAGCCTCTGAGGACAGTACTGACACCAGCTGTTGATATTGGCCCTTAGGACAGTACTATCGCTAGCTGTTGATATTGCTCCTAGGGACAGTACTAAAACTAGCTGTTGATATGGCCCCAGAGGACAGTACTAACGCCAGCTGATATTGACCTGTAGGATAGTACTAAAAGTGAGTATAACCTTAACTGTTGATAATGCCCCTTAGAACAATATTAACGCTAGATTGTAGTTTAAACATATTTATTTTACATCGATTGTAACGAAATATCAATGAAATTAATTGAATCACTCTCTATGTCTTCCTGGGTAGAACCAGTACTAAGCAATGCAGATGAAGTGTCTTGCACAGAGACACAACGCATATGGCAATGGCGGGAATCGAACCCACGACTTTTGGATCATGGGTACAACGCTCTACCACTAGACCACAGCGCAAACGCTAGATGTTGATATGGCCCCTCAGGATAGTACTAATGCTAGCTGTTTATATTGCCCCTAAGGACATTACTAAGCTGTTGATATTGCCCCTGAGGACAGTAATAACGCCAGCTGTTGATATTACCCCTTAAGATAGTACTAACGCTAGCTGTTGATATTGACCCTAAGGACAGTACTAACGCCAGCTGTTGATATTTCCCCTTAGGATAGTCCTAAACCTAGCCGTTGATATTGCCCCTTAGAACAATAATAACGCTATCTGTTGATATGGCCCCTGAGGATAGTACTAATTCTAGGTGTTGATATTGCCCCTTAGGACATTATTAAGCTGTTGATATTGCCCCTGAGGAGAGTAATAAACGTAGCTATTGATATTGCCCCTAAGAACAGTAATAACGCTAGCTGTTAATATGGACCGTGAGGACTTTACTATCGCTAGCTGCTGATATTGCCCCTAGGGACAGGACTAAAACTAGCTGTTGATATGGCCACATAGGATAGTACTAACGTCAGCTGTTGATATTGCCCCTTAAGATAGAACTAACCCTAGCTGTTCATATTGCCCCTGAGGACAGTAATAAACCTAGCTGTTAATATAGCCCAAGAACAGTATTATCGCTAGCTGTTGATACTGCCCCTAGGGACGGTACTAAAACTAGCTGTTGATATGGCCCCAGAGGACAGTACTAAACCTAGCTGTTTATATTGCCTATGAGGACAGTACTAACGCCAGCTGCTGATATTGCCCCTGAGGACAGTACTACGCCAGCTGTTGATATTGCCCCTTAAGATAGTACTAACGCTAGCTGTTGGTATTGCCCCTGAGGACAGTACTAGACCTAGCTGTTGATATGGCCCTTGACGACAGTACTAATACCAGCTGTTGATATTGACCCTTAAGACAGTACTATCGCTAGCTGATGATATTGCCTCTAAAGACGGTACTAAACCTAACTGTTGATATGGCCCCTGAGGACAGTACTAACGCCAGCTGTTGATATTGCCCCATTAAGTGGTACTAACGCTAGCAGTTGATATTTCCCCTAAGTATAGTACTAACGCCAGCTATTGATATTGCCCCTTAGGATAGTCCTAAACCTAGCCGCTGATATTGCCCCATTAGAACAGTAATAACGCTAGCTGTTGATATGGCCCCTCACGATAGTACTAGTTCTAGGTGTTGATATTGCCCCTCAGGATATTATTAAGCTGCTGATATTGCCCTTGAGGACAGTATTAACGTAGCTATGCTATTGTCCATAAGAACAGTAATAACCCTAGCTGTTGGTATGGCCCCTGAGGACTTTACTATCGATAGCTGCTGATATTGCCCCTAGGGACAGTACTAAAACTAGCTGTGCATATGGCCCCAGAGGACAGTACTAACGTCAGCTGTTGATATTGCCCCTTAAGACTAACCCTAGCTGTTGATATTGCCCCTGCAACCTAGCTGTTGATATAGCCCCTGAGGACAGTACTAACACCAGCTGTTGATATTGGACCTTAAGACAGTACTATCGCTAGCTGTTGATACTGCCCCCAGGGACGGTACTAAAACTAGCTGTTGATATGACCCCAGAGGACAGTACTAACGCCAGCTGATATTGCCCTGTAGGATAGTACTAAAAGTAAGTATAACCTTAGCTGTTGGTAATGCCCTGAGAAAAATATTAACGCTAGATGTTGATATGGCCCTTAGAATAGTAATAACGCTAGCTGTTGATATGGCCCCTGAGGATAGTACTAATTCTAGCTGTTTATATTGCCCCCTAAGGACATAACTAAGCTGTTGATATTGCCCCTGAGGACAGTAATTACGCCAGCTGTTGATATTGCCCCTTAAGATAGTACTAACGCTAGCTGTTGATATTGACCCTAAGGACAGTACTAACGCCAGCTGTTGATATGGCTCCTGAGGACAGTACTAACACCAGCTGTTGATATTGACCCTTAGGACAATACTATCGCTAGCTGCTGATATTGCCTCTAAGGACGGTACTAAACCTAGATGTTGATATGGCCCCTGAGGACAGTACTAACGACAGCTGTTGATATTGTCCCTTAAGATGGTACTAACGCTAGTTGTTGATATTTCCCCTAAGGGCAGTAGTAACGCCAGATGTTGATATTGCCCCTTATGATAGTCCTAAACCTAGCCGTTGATATTGCCCCTTAGAACAATAATAACGCTAGCTGTTGATATGGCCCCTGAGGATAGTACTAATTCTAAGATAGAACAAACCCTAGCTGTTGATATTACCCCTGGGGACAGTAATAAACCTAGCTGTTGATATTGTACCTGGGGACAGTACTAACGCCAGCTGTTGATATTGGCCCTTATGACAGTACTATCGCTAGCTGTTGATACTGCCCCTAGGGACGGTACTAAAACTAGCTGTTGATATGGCCCAGAGGACAGTACTAATCCTAGCTGTTTATATTGCCTATGAGGACAGTATTAACGCCAGCTGCTGATATTGCCCCTGAGGACAGTACTAACGCCAGCTGTTGATATTGCCCCTTAAGATGGTAATAACGCTAGCTGTTGATATTGCCCCTAAGGACAGTACTAACGCCAGCTGTTGATATTGCCCCTTAGGATAGTCCTAAACCTAGCCGCTGATATTGCCCCTTAGAACAGTAATAACGCTAACTGTTGATACGGCCCCTGAGGATAGCACTAATTCTTTGTGCTGATATTGCCCCTTATGATATTATTAAGCTATTGATACTGCCCCTGAGGACAGTACTAAACGTAGCTATGATGTTGTCTCTAAAAACAGTAATAACGCTAGCTGTTGATATGGCCCATGAGGACTTTACTATCGATAGCTGCTGATATTGCCCTAGGGCCAGTACTAAAACTAGCTGTTCATATGGCCCCAGAGGACAGTACTAACGTCAGCTGTTGATATTGCCCCTTAAGATAGAACTAACCCTAGCTGTTGATATTGACCCTGAGGACAGTAATAAACCTAGCTGTTGATATAGCCCCTGAGGACAGTACTAACACCAGCTGTTGATATTGGACCTTAGGACAGTACTATCGCTAGCTGTTGCTATTGCCCCTTGGGACGGTACTAAAACTAGCTGTTGATATGGCCCCAGAGGACAGTACTAACGCCAGCTGATATTGCCCTGTATAACCTTAGCTGTTGATAATGCACCTTAGAACAATATTAACGCTAGATGTTGATATGGCCGTTAGAACAGTAATAAACTAGCTGTCGATATGGCCCCTGAGGATAGTACTAGTTCTAGCTGTTGATATTGCCCCTAAGAACAGTAATAACGCTAGCTGTTAATATGGACTCTGAGGAATTTACTATCGCTAGCTGCTGATATTGCCCCTAGGGACAGGACTAAAACTAACTGTTGATATGGCCCTTGACGACAGTACTAACGTCAGCTGTTGATATTGCCCCTGAAGATAGAACTAACCCTAGCTGTTGATATTGCCTCTGAAGACAGTTATAAACCTAGCTGTTGATATAGCCCGAGGACAGAACTATCGCTAGCTGTTGATACTGCCCCTAGGGACGGTACTAAAACTAGCTGTTGATATGGCCCCAGAGGACAGTACTAAACCTAGCTGTTTATATGGCCTCTGAGGACAGTACTATCGCCAGCTACTGATATTGCCCATAAGGACAGTACTAACGCCAGCTGTTGATATTGACCGGTAGGACAGTACTATCGCTAGCTGCTGATATTGCCCCTTAGGACAGTACTAAAACTGTAGTTGATATGGACCCAGAGGACAGTACTAACGCTGGCGGTCGATATTGCCACTGAGGACAATACCAACGCAGGCAGTTTATATTGCCATTGAGGACAGTACTAACGCCAACTGCTGATATTGCCCCTATGGACGGTACAGACGCCAGCTGTTGATATTGACCGATAGGACAGGACTATCGCTAGCTGTTGATACTGCCCCTATGGACGGTACTAAAACTAGCTGTTGATATGGCCACAGAGGACAGTACTAACGTCAGCTTTTGATATTGTCCCTTAAGATAGAACTAACCCTAGCTGTTGATATTGCCCCTGGGGACAGTAATAAACCTAGCTCTTGATATAGCACCTGAGGACAGTACTAACGCCAGCTGTTGATACTGGCCCTTAGGACAGTACTATCGCTAGCTGTTGATACTGCCCTTAGGAACGGTACTAAAATTAGCTGTTGATATGGCCCCAGAGGACAATACTAAACCTAGCTGTGTATATGGTCTCTGAGGACAGTACTAACGCCTACTGCTGATATTGCCCCTAAGGACGGTACAAACGCCAGCTGTTGATATTGACCGATAGCTGTTGATACTGCCCCTATGGACGGTACTAAAACTAGCTGTTGATATTGCCACAGAGGACAGTACTAACGCTAGCTGTTGATATTGCTCCTTAGAATAGTACTATCGCTAGATTTAGATAATATCCCTATGGATGTTTAAACGCTGGCTGTTGATATTCCCATGAGGTCAGTTCTTACGTCAGCTGTTGATATTGCCCATGAGGACAGTACTAATGCTAGCTGATGATATTGGCCCTGAGGACACTACTTACGCCAGCTGTTGATATTGCCCATTAGGACAGTACTAACGACAGCTGTTGATATTGGCCCTGAGGACACTACTTACGCCAGCTGTTGATATTGCCCCGAAGGACAGTACTTACGTTGGCTGTTGATATGGCCCCTGATGACAGTGTTATCGCTGGCTGTTGAAATGGCCCCTGAGAACTGTACTATCGCTAGCTGTTGATATTGCCCCTTAGGACAGTACTAAATCTAGCAGTTGATATGACCCCAGAGGACAGTACTAACGCCAGCTGTTGATATTGCCCCTAAGCATAGTACTATCGCTAGATGTCGATAATATCCCTATGGATGTTTAAAAGCTGGCTGTTGATATTTTCCCAGAGGTCAGTTCTTATGCTAGCTGTTGATATTGCCCCTGAGGACAGTACTAACTCTAGCTGTTGATATGGCCCCTGATAGACATCTCTATATTTTGTAGATATCTAGATCAACCGTTAACAATATCTAGATAGTTATGTAGCTACCTAGTGACAAAAATACAATACCACCATTCTGGTGATACTTAAATAACTCTAGGTCATATGGCGACTTTCCAGCTTTCACTGGTGGAGGAAGACCCCAGGTGCCCCTTCGGGCAAATTTTCGTGCACAGGCGGGCACCTGGGTAGAACCACAGACGTTCCGCAAGCCAGCTGGATAGCTTCCTCACATAAAGATTCCTAGGCCCCTGAGGGATCGAATCTACAGCGGTGAGGAGCAAGTGATTGCAAGTCAGAGACTCTAACCACTCGGCCACGGACGCCCCTTACAATTATTCACTTGTGTACGTAATACGGTTGGTGAGTACATGCACCGCACTTGGACCACATGTGTCCCTAATATGTTTTTTCCAATGAATTAGACACGTGTCCTTAATTCGACCGAATTACATTACGCGGTCCGAGTATTAACTTGCATACCCATCTAACCCCGTCTCCAAGAAGTGAAAGCGGGGTTGGCTGGGGTATGGAATAAAACCTTAATTTTGGCTTTAAAAAAGTGTATATTGTAAAATTAAAACATTTAATAGGTAATTGTAAACAGGTTATTGCGTTATTTCAGTAAAACATGTTTTTAAACGTGTTTTATTGTCAAAAATATCCGTTATAAATTCCTGCTAATATAAGCTTTCCCATCGCTTAATGGTATTAAGGCGGGACCACGTAATGAGGGACACGTGTGCGTAATTCGGTCTGGCTCAAATACGGTTCCACAGACCAATTTGTATAGCACTGATCATGGGAGGTATATTACCTTTGAATTTCAATATATGTTTGCATATATAGGACTTGAGCCAGGACCCACAATTTTCGATATTGTTACCAACTCAAGGGACAAATTCTACCATCACTTTTTGAAAAGAGCAATGTATATAGATTACATTTTTCCATGATAGCAATCTGGAACAGGTAGGTTATATAAAAAAAAATCGAACATTAATAGGTTATCATTGTAGCGCTTTCATATAAGTTTTTGATGTTCATTTTTGAATGTCATGCTTGTGTGAATAATTATTGATGTACTTTTTAAAGATGTGCTTAAGTTTACAATTCATTGAGTTACATAAAGCGTAAATAAGCTATTTTTTTAGCACTGAATTCAGTTTAAAATCTCTATTTTGCTTCAAATTAGAAGTCAATTTACCCCACTCAGTATTGACACATTTTTATGCATTTAGTTTAGTTCATATTTTTTACAATATATGTGTAAACTTGTAAGAATCAGTAATTTACAACCTTTCTACATGATTTAAATAATATAATATGAATAAGGGATTGTTATGATATATTGATGAAATGAAGTACTAAGCAATGTGCATGGCATTGCACATATGTGTTCAGTAAGCCTGATAAGTTGAGACATATGCCAAACTGGAAGTATAAGCCTTCCTCAAAGTAACTGCAACATAAATAGTATTAACATGTTCTGATACACACATATATTGCACAGACGACACATAGTCCAAAGAATTCTAGATAAAGGAAATGTGCGGTTAAACGTTTTTTTTTTAAACAAAAGTCTTTTTTAGGTGTATGCGTCATGGCAATACTTATTATGATTACACATTTGGATTATGTATTACACATAAATACATGAATTAAACATTGCATATTGCAACGCAAAATCTTAAAAGTTATTTTAATACTTTTTAATTACAATTTATGCATATTTTAAGGATTTTTACACCTGAATTACCCCACCCATATACAACACAATGAAGAATTCTGCATATGACACGTGAAAATAGTAATATATGCATTTGTACGAACCATTTTTGTGTTACTGAAAAATTAATAGACGAAGATGAATTGATTTGAATTGGGGTTTTACGGCGCACCAACACAAACATGTTATATGGCGCCAACAGGAATGAACATTCGACCCGGCTCACTCTTCATTAATATCTAGATAAAAATTTGCACAATGTGCCCAGAACCTTCTTGCCTGCAGAACTTCAGAGTTGCTGCAAATTCTCTAGTAAACACTCCATTTTTCGCTGGAGCCACGATCAATGCCACCACTGAAGTAGCACCTGAAACAATACAGGTTTCATGATGAAAATAATGAACAAAAATGACAAAATTAACATGAATTCGGGGAAATATTACCCATATGCTTGGATATATTCTTGCCCGGGAACCACATGGCGTCGACGAAGAAATATCTTTAGGCTGATACCCAGATTACTGTACTAACTACTTACCATGGCAACTATTTGTTAGTATTGGTGCAGTTGTTACAATATCACCTGCTTAGGATATGTATCTAAACATAGGTTATGATGTTCTCCGTACTTGATTTAGAGTATGGAATTAACCTAGGATAGTAAGCATTAATCCTACTTTTGCGCATGCAAGTGCAAGTGGAATGATTATTACCTAAAACAGAATGTGTATTGCCAATGAAGAGAGAGAGGGAGTGTGTGTGGGGGCGCGGGCGTGGGGAGGTGGATATATTATATAGGCATTTAGGAACCTACCCTACTGACGAGTAGACACCTATGTTTCTTAAACATGATGAGAGAAAAAAACAAGCGATACACGGGATCGCCTGGTTTACATCCCAATCCGAAAACACACCGACAAAATTCACTAGCTCCGGTGAGGCTTGAACCAGGGTCCTCTGAATTTAAAGTCCCCCGTGCTATCCACTGCATCAACAGGCTGTATGCGATCAAGCAGGAAGTACATACAACTAACATGTTAATCCTTCATAAAGGTTATATCCAAGAAGCTGGGTTCACAACGGTCTCTCTTATCTAGCATGTTAGCACCAAGTTCATGTATGTCGAGTTGCAATATGCCTGCAAGCCTTATATATGCCCAGCTCATTGCTGTTTTGATAAACTTGGCAATTAATGCCTTGGGATAAAACAGGAAAATTAAGAATACTCAGTACATATTATCTGATTTAAATAGTATAACTTAATGTGACAATATAACATACATATAAGATATAAAAACAAATTAAACGCTTCCAGATAAGAATCGGTACCCAGTGCATCGAGATAGATTACATTGAGTGATCACGGTTAGTTTACTGATGTTTACTCTAAAAGCTATATCCGACATACAGGTGCTACTGCAGTTAAAGTAGCTATCCCGCCAAAAACAGCCACATTTTACAACATATGTACATCGTTTTAGTGGGGCAGATTGGTGACATATATTGATAAAATTGTGCATTTTGTGACAAAAGCACCAAACTTGACACACAGCTAGACAATGCTCTACTAAACAATTTTGGCTATAGACCCACGTCAAATTTTGAAAAATGGCCGCCATTTTCAAAATGGCGGCCAAATATTCAATAAAGAATTAATGCAGCCCATAATTAATGGGTTTCATCAAAACTTTTTATTATAAATACACTAAATTTAGGGCATTGATAGACAATAAAATATGAAATATAATTTGGGTAATCTTTTTCTTCAAAATGGTCGCCATTTTCAAAATGGCCACCAAAAGGTGCTGATTTTTAAAAAAATGATTTTTTTAAGCAATTAAAAGGTTGATATGTTTTACAAAGGTGTTGTCTTGATATATTTATGTATATTTCTATACTTCAATAAATTGTTGTTAGATACACCCCTATACTTCAGGGGTTAGTAGTTTTACACATGTATCGTATACATACTATGCCAACTCTGAGTCTAGTTTGTCTTAGTTGTCTTTAGCCTTAAGCATTTCTGAAGTGTGTTTTAAGTTTCAGTCTCATCTTTATTAGCGGCGTTTAGTTGGTAATAACTCTAAGTATACATCCAATGACTTGGTAAATCACTGTTAAAGGGACACACAACAAGCTGGAATTATTTATCAAGCATCCAAATTATCACCTTGATTTATTAATCATATATTATTTTGACTTTAAAACTACTTGCATATACTTAAATACAATTCAGAATTGATTAATTGTTTGTGGATATTCTATTACAGGTTTTAATATATTATTGGTGCAATATATTTCCCAATGATCAATATGTAAAACTAATTTGCTTTGAACTATTTACATAATTATCAATACTGATTTTAAAACATGCTTATGAAGGAGCGAAAACGGGACACCGCAGGTTATAAAAAAAATCAAGCTTGCCGAGTCTTCTAAATGCTTGGGAAAAAACATCACAAAGGATACTTAAACACTATTTCTCATCTCTAATTTATTGGAATTAAATTAAATTAAGACCTTAAATTACAGTTGTTGATTTAATAAACAATATTAACAAGACACTATCAGAAAACAAAATCAAAAAAGTAGTTTGTTATATACACAAACACAAATGTAATAACTGGTCATATCATTTGAACATTTTCAATATGAGAGCTAACATTAAATTTAATCTAATCTTACTGATCTATGATCTGAATGGTACACGTTTTCTTAATCAAGGTCACAGTACCCAACGTCCCATTTTCAAAATACTATATACATCATGCCTGCTTTGACACATCGTTTGCAACACACTTGTCTCTTTGACATCTTCATTTAATAAGTTCCTTGCAAACGCTGAGGCCTGTGCAGTGTTATCGAAAATGGCTCCAACATATCCTCTTCCCACCCCAGTCACCGGATGTAGGCATGTCAGAGGTGGACCTAAAGGTCATGTCTCCAACAAAGTTCAAAACAACCAGTTAAACAACTTGGCAGGTGTGCTTGATAAGAGCTACTGCAATTGGTGACATGGACTTGTTGTATGCTGGAACCAGTGAATGTCAACAATTCTTGCGACATGAACATGCACTCCCTCTTGTAATACATTTTCCAACAAACACAACTTTTGAAATTGGAAAGCTTGTGCAACTTTAACATAGTATTTCCAGATTTTCTAAGCACAGGTTTAACCTCCAGTCCTTCAGTACATGAATATATATCGTTACATCTCGTAAGTGTGAAACGCAACCATTCATCTTGGTTTATATGAACTAATGAATAGGCAATACAAGGTGCAACGAATCACCTAAAGTGATTTCTTAAGTTAGCTTCTAAAACTAACCCATAGCTCATCTGACTGTATTTACACTACCATTGTTATAACATGCACTACAACGTCTGTGTATAGCATAAGTGTAGTGAAGTCTTGTTTGGCATAGTTTGCCACATTATATCAACCTCTTAGCGAAATGATGGAGATCAGTCTGCATCCTACTCTCGTTGTGAATGTTTATGAAGATGTTTAGTTTCTCTTCTATCGCAGTTCTATAACCAGTTGCTATGCCAAGTAACCAGAACTCTGCTTTTGTTTTGCATGATGGCTGTCACCCTACTAAACCTTCTGCAAGTGGCATTTAACAATGTGTAAAATAACTTGCTAATCATACTTCCTAATGTTTTGCAAGCATAAAAGGGCATTTTAAGGCAACTCATATAGTCTGATTAAAATCCAAAAACGTTTCCCATAGTTAGAAGAGGCTGGTGAGATATCCTAATCAACCGTTAATCAGAACTTAATATGATACATATATATGCGAAAAGAGAAAGCAAGTTGTTATAGAATCTGTTGTAAGTTGGTGATCACCGAGGAAAGAAACATGTTCTGGTTTATCTGTTTAATGGGAGACTATGTTATATCGTCTATACCTCAGTTACAAACGTGTCGTGACATACTAAACCTATTTGTTGAGCAATTTCTGTCACGAGAGTCGTCTATGTAACGTAAATCAAGCACCAGTAAATCCTCATTCTCCTTGTACTGTGTCACTCAAACTGTCTTATGAACATCTTTAACGCGCTCATGATGGCAAAGATCAGAGTTCTTTCATAGGCAACGCCTGATGAATTATTGCAATAACTGAAATTAACGGATCATTCTGGTTCAGAGATCATCCAATGTGGAAGCTGCGATATGTTTTCAGCACCTATTGCACCTCCATCTTCTTTCACAATCTGACATTTCTGTTTGTGAGCTAGTTCGTTGGGTATTGATGAGACAACACTAATGAAGTTTATCTCACACACACAGATGATTAATTTTAAGATTTAAAGTGTAACTGAACAGTACTGCAATTGCAAACTTTTGGTTTCTGTTTATGATTGCCATGTGCAATACTCAATGGTAGGCATGCCTTGCTCACACTTCTATGAAAGTAAGCCCGGTTTACCATAAGAATGATAATCACTTGATGAGCATTCCCTGATACAGGTGTTTATTTTTCAGAAAGGAATATGTAGAGGTATATGACATTTGCCACAAGGGCACTGATCCACCTTTAGTCTTCAAACAAGACTTAGTCTCCGATTGTTTTAAGTGCCTCCCTTTTAAATACAAAGGCATCAATGTAAAATGTCATTTTGATCTTCACATTGGGTTTCAGGCCAATTTTATTGTTTCTGCTCGGCAACTATATAGTTTAGACACAATTAACCCGTTAGCATACAATGTCTTCACGTTTTGGTTTTGTTTACTTGTTTTGTCTTATAAATACGGTTTCCCAAGTCAAATAATTATTTTAGGGTTTTATAAATATATTTTATAATGAACCGACAGTTTATCGGAAGTCAAATTTGATTTAGTTTAAACATACTTTATTTCAATATTATACAACATGCATATATAAATAGTACAAAGTTAATAGGATTGGAACGAAAGAAAGCAATCTTATAAAGTTCCTCTCCTTGATTTAAACTTGTAATTCCCTTAACACCTTAACCATAGAGTGCCTCCAAATAACTCTTTATTGCAATATTAACAAACAAATACTACGCCAAAAAAAATGAGCGAACACATTCAACATATTAATTACTTTATTACAAACAACTATTAAACACATTTCACTTTTTACTATTTTCAACATGTTTTGGCGGCCATTTTGAAAACGGTAGCCATTTTGAACTTAAAATATACCCAGATTGTATTTCATAATCCTTTGTCTATAATTTTTCGGAATTTGTTGTGATTGCCATGATATATTTTATTAAAACCTGATTCAACTTATTATTTATTACGTATTTGGCGGCCATTTAGAAAATGGCGGCCATTTTGAAAAATCTGACATGGGTCCGTAGCCATTTTCTTTCTGTATGGTATTGTCTAGCTATGTGCAAAGTTTGGTGATTTTGTCAAACAATGCACAATTTTTTCACCAATCTGCCCCACTATTTCTAAACCTGCTGACCACTAGGTATATATATATAACTTACATCGTTTGAGAATCAAAACTCTATAGATACAATATAAAAAGCTTTAACCAGCCAGACAATAAAAACAAAATGTTACACTTATTCTATTACGGATATTACAAAAACCCATGAATAAACATATACTTTTAAGTGACACATATGCATTTTTATATGAGATGAATACCTGGATAGAGTTTTGATAAACTGTTTTTGTAGTGTAATTTTGTCGTAATTTGGCGGGTTATTTTAAAATTTGTATAAAAAACACCTAAAAATCGACAGTTAAACCGTAAAATGCCTTTTCTTTTTCTTTCTGTTTTTTTTCTGCAATTTTTCGAAAATGCAGTGGTCTACTTTGTGATTTTAGTTCGTGGATTTATTCAATATGCGATTTGTCTTCATAATGGAATACCTTATCAAAAGTCACATTCTCTATATATTTCAGTTCGCTTAAAACTTTTGAAGTGATTTTATGAAAAGTGTACAACTTCAAACCATAAACAAGAGACCCACTCGCCTTGTCTCAAAGTGCTCTCATGTTTTAAGAAACAACAACAATTTCTTTATATAAATCTGTGAAACTGTGAACCCCGTAGTGGCCATATTTGACCCCATTGTCGCCATTTGAACAAACTAGGTAGAGGATCATAAGCGTATGGTACATGCGAACTATTATTTAGCTTTTGAAGTATCAGAGAAGCTGTTTGAATATGTTTTCCTATATAATTCAATGTTATAGTGACCCCCGGGACAGAGCCAAATTTGATTCCAGGCTTGATTCAAGGGACACCATTTAAATTATTTGGTACAGGACAATAATCTTAAGCTACATGTAGCTTATAACACCTCTAGCTCTTGTAGTTTCAGAGAAGATGTTTATAGACGTTCCTACATAACTCTATGTAAATATGTGACCCCACGGGACCGGGCGAAATTTGACCATAAGATCACCATTTTAACAAAATAAATTGGTAGATATCGATACTCTTATGCTACATTCATCGTATTAGACCTCTAGCTCTTGTAGCACCAGAAAAAAGAATATTTTTATGGACTTTCCTATATAACTCTTTGTAAAACTTTAACCCCAGAATTGGGCCATAGTTGGACACAGAGTCACGATTTGAACAAAAGTGACCCCTGGGGCGGAGCCAGATATGACCCCAGGGTCAACATTTTAACAAATTTGCTAGTGGATCATAAGCTTGTGCTCCATGCGTAATATGGGACCTCTAGCTCTTACAGTTTTAGAGCAAATCATTTATTTTTTAAAGATTTCCTATATAACTGTATGAAAAAATGTTACCCCCGGGGCTGGGCCATATTTGACCCTGGGGTCGCTATTTTATAAATACTTCGTGGAGGACCCTAAATGTATAATACATGCAAAATATTAGACCTGTAGCTCTTCTAGTTTCAGCGAAACGATTTTTTTTAAAGAAACAAGAGTTTTGCTTAAAAGGGGGAGATAACTGTAATAACAGGAATCAGCTACCCTGTTCACACTGCTATCATGGATTTTTTGTTTATCTACAAGGTACTCAATAACATGGTGGTACTAGTAAGAATTTGTCCCTTGAGATGGTAACAAAAAAGTGTATGGCTCACGGTCTAATACTAGTATCATTAAATGAACTAGTTTAAACTATCGGTTAAGAATGTCTTCATTTCCTTATGTTGGTATCATTGGTATGTCTGATGCTTGGTGCTGTTATATATGTCCTACTACAGTTATATGTTGCCTTTCACTTAAAGAGATATAATTCATTATTTGTCAATTAGAAGCAATGTCTCATTACTTTCCCGATTACAGAAAAAGTAGTCTGTGGTTCAAGTAAATAACATTGTGATTAAACATGAATGTTGTATTTAATTATTTATTTAGTTTTATTTATCTTTATGTATGTATATATGAAAGTATGTATGTGTGAAGGTATGTGTGTATGTGTGTATGTGTTTGTGTGTGTGTGTGCGCGCGTGCGTGCCTGAGTGCGTGCGTAAGTGCGTCCGTGCGTAAGTGCGTGCGTAAGTGCGTGCGTGCGTGCTTCTATGTCTCAGCTTAGTTATGGGTCTGACGCAATGTTATTTATTTGATCTTTGGAGAGCCCGATATTTATATTTAGATATCGGTGGTACATTTTCAATTGCTTTTGTTTTCTATACTTAATGTTCGATTCTGTGGTCCCCCTACTCCGGTCGATAAAAGGCTATGGGTACTGTTTAACCACTCATAGGATATGTTGTCTGCTTTTTAATTGAGTCTTTTGGCTGTTACTTCTGATAAGCACGCTCCATAACCGCTGGAGCAACTAAATTCCATTTTGTTTATTTTGCTCTTCGGGGCATACAGTTGTGTTAGATACTGGGACGGTTAAACGTATATACTATTGTTTTATGAATATTAAGTTCTGCTATACCTGGCACTAGGGTGAGTGAGCGGTAGCTAGCATATTTCACTACTGTCCATGAACAATCAAACTGAGACAGCAATATTGCATATGTATCGTGTTCTGTCGTTTCCAAAGGTCTACTCTCATACTCTTTTAAGTTACATAACGCAGCAGTCGCATACATGCGTCGACCATGACAATGCATTGTGTGATGGTATTATCACATAATGCGTACAGGTCACATATTGCGTATTGAATTTGATGCATTATATGAATAATCATATTCACCTACTGTTTAAAAATAAATTTCTGTTTACCGAATTTAGTTCAGTAGAAGGTATTAGTGCATAATTCCTTCCTGTACCAGACGATGCATATCAGTTTACAAAAGAAATAGGATGGCTCTGTCATCCGTTAATTTATTTTAAAACAGTAGTCAAATTTGAGTATACATACAGAGGAGAAGCCGTATAAGCGACAAAAGTTAAGATATTCAGTTATTTTTCGATTAAAAATATTTAGTGATAATGTCTAGGTGATGAGAGAGATGTATATACTGTTCTTTAAGTATCCGCATAGCACTAGTTACTCATTTTAGTAAAGTATAAGTTATTTCTGCCTAATTGACTCCTATACCACCCGATGTATATGTGTATACAGGAGAAATACCATTTTCTGATTAGCAAGGATATGAGTATTTATGTCCATGGTTTTATGTTCTAAATAATGCTTGATAAGAACTTGTTTTCTTATTGTACTACCCATTAACCATTAATCGTGGATATGTATGTGTATGCCCTTTTTGACGTGTGTGAAGCTAATTCGTATTTCCAACGAAGTTACTACTTCCTAGTTAGAAGATACTAGCGCATTGGAATCAACTGCTATATAAGCCGATACATATGAATATAAAGGAGAAATAATATATTCTATCATTTAACGAAAGAAAAACGTAATGCATGTGACTTAGTTGGCTTTTCTCCTGCATGAATACACACAATCGCCTACTGTTTAACATAATTATACGTAACGGATGCTAGAGACAACTCTCACATCGCCTAGACAATATCACTTACTGTTTTTAAAAACAAAAGAGTCATTAAGCTTAATTATAACCTCTTTCTTCTATAATATACCTGTCGGTTTATTTGGAAGAACATGATTTGTTAAGTACATGTGAATTCACGAATAATATGTTACCTTATCAAACCACGTACACGTGCATTGGGAATCAATACGTAATATAAGCAAAATATTCATGCAGGGTATATGAGGATGGAGAGGGGCATACTCTGCCCATCCTTTTCAGATTAGGGGGAGAGGTGCTGACCCAGTCAGTTCCTAATTTTTGATACTGCACGTACTCAAATCCAATTATCATGACAACGTCGTTTCCAAGGAAAACTCTACGTGTATTTTGCGTCACTGAGTAATACATCATTTCATCAAGATCTATAATGAGCTCATTGGACTGTTCATCGGCTTAAAATCTCCATCAAATGAGGGAACACGTTTCACAGTACCTTGCCCTAATAATTAACAGTCAACTTAAGCTCTCATTTAGAAAAAAACATAAAGGTAGGGTAAACGAAAAGACAACTATGCATACACATACATACTGGTGAGAAACCGTTTAATGTTAAATATCACAAGTTATGAATATATTGTCCCTTTCGCGTATCAAGGAAGTGACCTAATTAGTTTAATTAACCGTTCAGGAGTTTACTGACGCTAGCTGTTGATATTGTCTTTAAGTACAGTACTGAAGCAATGGAAACTAGTAGGTGATATTTTCGCAGAGTTTAATATTAACCGTATCCGATTTTTGTTTTCACTGAGGACAGTACTGACACATGATTTAAAAGAATACAATTATTATATTAAAGAAGATCATTAAAAACAAACTGCCGCTTAATTGCCCTACTTTCTTCTGGCTTTATAAACTACCAGCAGGTTTATGTTTGCATACAAGCATTTTATTTCTTACTTAAATATTGTGACTTCGGAATACTCTTGTTATATTCTTAGTGATATTATCCAAGCATGTTCACATTACAGGAGATCAACACATAAATTGAGGGAAGGGTTGTGGTGGAGTGGGGGTGGGGGGGGGGGGGGGGGGGTGGAATACTCTGCCCATCACTTTCGGATTTCATGTGCGGCATACACACTGGTGGGAAACCGTTTAAGATTAAATATCACAGGTTATGACTATATCGTCACTTTCGCGTATCAAGGAAGTGACCGAAGTAATTTAGTTTGGCATTAAGAACTTTACTGACGCTATCTGTTGATATTGTCCTAGAGCACAGTAATGAGCGATGGAAGCTAGCAGGTGATATTATTGCAGAGTTTAGTACTGACTGTATCTTTTTTTTGCCCTGAGGACAGTATTGTCACATGATTTAAAACAATATAATTATTATATTAAAGCTGATCATTATTATATTAAAGCTGATCATATAAAATAGTCTATTGCTTAATAGCATACCTTTCTTCTGGCTTTATAAGTTACCAGTAGGTTTTTATGCAAGCATTTGATCTTTTAAGTAAAGTGTGACTTGGTGAATATTATTGTTATATTCTTAGTTCTTATTATTGTTAACCTTTGTGTTTGTGATGTAGTTTGCATTTATTATTACTTTTGCCTTCTTGTTTGTCTGTTTGCGTGTTTTGGGGTTTACTGTGTTCTGTGAAAGCTGCAATTCCTATTCGATTTCTATACCTATTTCTATTATTCCAAGCATGTTCACATGTATAGGTGATTCACACATTAAGTAAGCAAAATATTCGGGTGTGTTGTGGGAGGGTGGGGGAATATACTCTGCCCACTATTCTCAGATTAGGGAATAGAGGCAGCATACTCGTACACACTGGTGAGAAACCGTTTAAAGATTAAATATCACAGGTTTTGAATATATCACTTTCGCTCATCAAGGAAGTGACCAAAGTCGATAATTTTGCCCTCATGACTATACCGACACTAGCTGTTCACATTGCCCCTGAGGACAGTACTAACGGTAACTGGCTGTAGATATTGCATCTGAGGAAAGTAGTAAGATTATCTGTCGATATTGCCCCAGAGGACAGTATAAACGACAT